>VYZV01007073.1:113099-137630 GCA_013401275.1 Pandion haliaetus | reverse complement strand
AAGTCAAGGATTTTTCAGCTTCACATGCCCAGCCAGCAAGAAGGCTGGGGCTGCACAAGAAGTTGGAAGGGGACACAGCCAAGACAGCTGACCCAAACTGGCCAAAGGGATATTCCATACCATGTGATGTCATGCCTAGTATATAAACTGGGGGGAGTTGGCCTGGCGGGGGGGATCGCTGCTTGGGAACTAACTGGGCATTGGTCAGCGAGTGGGGAGCAACTGCATTGTTCATCACTTGTTTTGTATATTCCAATCCTTTCATTATTATTGTCATTTTATTATTGTTATTATTATTAATTTCTTTCTTTCTGGTCTATTAAACTTTTCTTATCTCAACCCACGAGTTTTACTTTTTTTTTTTCCCCAATTGTCTCCCTATCCCACTGGGTGGAGGGGAAGTGAGCGAGCAGCTGCGTGGTGCTTAGTTGCCGGCTGGGGTTAAACCACAACAGTCCTTTTTGGCACCCAGCATGGGGCTCAAAGGGTTGAGATAACAACAGATCTGACAAGAGTGTGTTAAAATGAATGTTTTACAAACATTCATTCCACATGGTGGTAGTTTGTACAGAGCATACCACTGTCGTATCCCAACCCATTGGCAGTACTGACCTGGCAAGACGAAAAGGCACTGACAGTGGATGAAATGGCTCGCCAACTCTGGCAATAGAAGAAAATCTCTCTTCCTCCCTACAAGCCTGCATCTTGGCTCTGGAAAAACTGTCCAAAAAGTCAAAAAAGCCTGATCAAACCGATTGAAAAGTCATACTCCCCACCTGTACGGGCCCGCATCGCAGCTATTAGGAGTGAGCGTTCCTCTGCTCAAGAGAGAGAATATAGAAGGTACACACCACAGGGTACCCTGTGGTTTTACCTGCGTGACCACAGAGGGGACATGAGGAAATGGGATGGAAAATCTACCTCGGTCCTAAATGCACGGGTACGTGAGTTGCGAGGAAGAACCGCCACAAAAGGGGATTCTTCCAGGAAAAATGCCGCTCCAGTTTCTGAACAGAGTAGAAGGGCTGATCTTACTTCTGATATTCTGGAAGGAACTTCTAAATCAGTTTTACAAGTAGTGGGTAATGGATACTCCGACCAGGATTAGAGGGGCCCTGCCTCCAGCCAGGTGGAGGAAAGGAACAACCAGGTTTATTGGACCGTGTGGATTGAATGGCCTGGCACATTAGTCCCACAGGAGTACAAGGCACTAGTAGTCACCAGTGCACAGTATACTCTAATGCCATCATGTTATAAAGGGGCAGAACCCATCTGCATTTCTGGTGTGACGGGGATCCCAACAAGTTAACTGTATGGGAGGCTGAAGCAAGCCTAACTTGGAATGAGTGGCAGAAACACCCCATTGTGACTGGTCCAGAGGCTCCGTGCATCCTTGGCATAGACTACCTCATTTTAAGGACCCAAAGGGATATTGGTGTGCTTTTGGTATAGCTGCCTTGGAGACAGAGGGAATTTGAACAGCTGTCTACCCTGCCTGGTCTCTCTCGGGACCCTTCGACTGTGGGGCTGCTGAGGGTTGAAGAACAACAAGTGCCAATTGCTACCACAACGGTGCACCAGCGGCAATATCGCACCGAGACTCCCTGATGCCCATCCATAAGTTGATTCGTCAACTGGAGAGCCAAGGAGAGATCAGCAAAACTTGCTCACACTTTCATAGTCCCATATGGCCAGTGCAAATGTCTAATGAAGAGTGGAGACTAATAGTTGACTATCGTGGCCTGAAAGAAGTCACACCACCACTGAGCGCTGCCATGCCGAACAGGCTAGAACTTCAGCACAAACTGGATTCAAAGGCAGTCAAGTGATACACCACAATTAACATTGCTAATGCACTTTTCTCAATCCTTCTGGCAGCAGAGTGCTGGCCACAGTCTGCTTTTACTTGGAGGGGCATCCAGTACACCTGGAATCGACTGCCCCAGGGGTGGAAACACAGCCCCCACCATTTGCCATGGAGTAATCCAGACTGCACTGGAAAAGGGTAAAGCTCCAGAACACCCGCAATACATTGATAACATCATCGTATGGGGCAACACAGCAGCAGAAGCTTTTGAGAAAAGGAAGAAAATAATCCAAATCCTTCTGAAAGCCAGTTTTGCCATAAAAGAAAGTAAGGTCAAGGGACATGCACAGGAGATCCAGATTTTAGGAATAAAATGGCAAGATGGAAGTCATCAGATCCCAATGGACATGATCAACAAAATAGCAGCTATGTCTTCACCAACTAATAAAAAGGAAACACGGGCTTTCTTAGGTGCTGTGGTTTTTGGAGGATGCATATTCCAAATTGCAGTCTGATTGTAAGCCCTCTCCATCAAATGACCCAGAAGAAGAACGATTTTAAATGGGACCCTGAGCAACAACAAGCCTTTGAACAAATTAAACAGGAGATTGTTCATGCAGTAGCCCTTGGGCCAGTCCAGGCACAAGATTTTAAAGATGTGCTCTATACCACAGCCAGGGAGAACGGCCCTACCTGGAGTCTGTGGCAGAAAGCACTGGGGGAGACCCAAGGCTGACCCCTAGCATTCTGGAGTCGGGGATATCAAGGATCCGAGGCTCACTATACTCCAACTGAAAAAGAGATATTGGCAGCATATGAAGGAGTTTGAGCTGCCTCGGAAGTGGCTGGCAGTGAAACACAGCTCCTCTTAGCAGACTGCCGGTGCTGGGCTGGCTCTTCAAAGGGAGGGTCTCCTCTACACATCATGCAATTGATGCCACACAGAGTAAGTGGGTCGCACTGATCACACAACAAGGTCATACAGGAAATCCCAGTCGCCCAGGAATTTTGGAAGTGATCACGGACTGGCCAGATTTTGGAATATCACCAGATGAGGAGGTGACGCATGCGGAAGAGGCCCCATTGTATACTAAACTGTCAGGAAATGAGAAGCAATATGCCCTGTTTACTGATGGGTCTTGTCACATTGTGGGAGAACATCAGAGGTGGAAGGTGGAAGAGAGTCCTATATGACAAGTCGCAGAAACTGCTGAAGGAGAAGGTGAATCGAGTCAGTTTGCAGAGGTGAAAGCCATCCAGGTGGCTTTAGACACTGCTGAATGAGAAAAAGGGCCAATACTTTATCTCTATACTTACTCCTGGATGGCAAAGACCAACAGCCAGACCAGGCACACAGAGGTATCGAAAGTCTCATAGCAAAATTTTCCATTAAATTCTCCTGTAAGCTGGCTGGTTTGTTTTGGGAGTGATAAAAGCATTATGTGACAATGTCCAGCAACTGCTCCCACACAGAATGTGCCAGGACTGAAAGCTGTTCCTGGCCCTCACCTTCCTTTGGCAGCCCTTTTAGAGCCCCACCATCACTGGGGCTATGCACTGTCTTAGCCATTTAACAGCTCCCACACTCTTTCCCACTCTCGCCAGAGACCAGCTCCAAAATTGAAAATGTCTGATGATTGCTCCCACATGGAAGGTGCCAAGACTGAAAGCTGTTGCTGGCCCTCACCTTCCCTTGGCAGCCATTTAGCGGCTTCACCAACACTAGGGCCATGCGCTTTCTTAGTCATGTAACAGTTTCCGCAATCTCTCTCACTCCAGCCAGAGCCAGACTCCAAAATTGAAAACATCCAGCAACTGCTCCCACAAGGAAGGAGCCCGGACTGAAAGCTGTTACTGACCCTCACCTTCCCTTGGCAGCCATTTAGCGGACCTTCTAAAACTGGGGCTATGCCCTTTCTTAGCCATGTAAACAGTTCCCACCCTATTTCCTGCTCTCACCAGAGACCAGCTCCAAAATTGAAAATGTCCAGCAACTGCTCCCACACGGAAAGTGCCAGGACTTAAAGCTGTTTCTGGCCCTCACCTTCCCTTGGCAACCCTTTTAGAGCCCCACCATCACTGGGGCTATGCGCTTTCCTGACCATGTAACTGTTCTCACATTTTTTTCCCCGCTCTCACCAGAGCCCAGCTCCAAAATTGAAAATGTCCAGAGACCGCTCTGACACAAAATGTGCCAGGACTGAAAGCTGTTGCTGGCCCTCATCTTCCCTTGGCAGCCATTTAGCAGATTGACCAACACTGGGGCTATGCGCTTTCTTAGCCATCTTAGACTTCCAGAGTGCCGCAGGTCTTTTGCTGCACCTTGCTGAAACCCAAAAGGGGCCCTGCTGCTTTCCAGAGGGCCCCGGCTCTCTTCCCAGCATTTGCCGAAGTCCGCAATGGGCGCTGCTGCCTTCCAGACTGCCCCGGGTCTTGTGCCGGGCTTTTCCAAAGCCCACAAGGGGCCCTGCTACCTTCCAGATTATCCCAGGGCTTTTGCTGGGCTTTACCGAAGCCCAGATGGCGGCATGGCTTTTGCCAAGATTTACCAAAGCCCACATGGGGCTCTGCTGCCTTCCTGATGGCCCCGGGGCTTTTACCGGGCTTTTCCGAAACCTGCAATGGGCCCTGCTGACTTCTCGATTGCCCCAGGGCTTTCGCTGGGCTTTGCCAAAGTCCACAAGGGGCCCTGCTGCCTACCAGAGTGCCCCAGGGCTTTTCTGGGCATTTCCAAAGTCCGCAAGTTGTCCCACTTCTCCCCAAGTGCCCCAGGGCTTTTGCCAGGCTTTGCCAAAGCACGAGGGGCCCTCCTGCCTTCCAGAGGGCCCCCAGGCTTTGGCCGGAGCCCATAAACAGCTCTGCTGCTGTCCATAGTGGCCTGGGGCTTTTGCCAGGCTTTGCCAATGCCTGTAAGGGGCCCTGCTGACTTCCAGAGCACCCTGGGGCTTTATCTGCTCTTTGCCAAAGCCCACAAGGGGCTCTTCTGCCTCCTTGAGTGCCCCGGGACTTAAGCTGCACTGTGCCAAAGCCCACAAGGCATCCTGCTGCCTTCTACAGTGACCAGGGCTCTTATTAGGCTTTGCTGAAGCCCGCTATGGGCTCTGCTGCTTCCACAGTGCCCCGCAGCTTTATCCAGGATTCACTAAAGTCCAGAAGCGGCCCTTGCTGCCTTCCAGAGATTCCCAGGGCTTTTGCCGGCCTTTTCCGAAGCCCACAAGGGCCCTGCTGCTTTATCCGGGCTTTGCCGAAGCCCGCACGGGGCCCTGCTGCTTTCCAGAGTTCCCAGGGCTTTTGCTAGGCTTTTCCAAAGCCCACAAGGGGCCCTGCTGCCTTCCAGAGGGCCCCAGGGACTTTGCTGGGCTTTGCGGAAGCCCACAAAGGGCCCTCCTCCTCCCCAGAGTGCCCCAGGGCTTTTGCTGGCCTTTGCCAGAGCCTGCAAAGGTGCCCTGCTTCTTTGCAGAGTGCCCTGGGGCTTTTGCCGGGTTTTTCCAAAACTCGCAAGGGGCTCTGCTACCTTCCAGAGGGCCACAGGGCTTTTACCAGGCTTTGCCAAAGCCCACAAGGGGCCCTGCTTCTCCTCACAGTGCCCCAGGGCTTTTGCCAGGCTTTGCCAAAGCCCACAAGGGGCCCTGCTGCCTTCCAGACTTTCCCAGGGCTTTTTCTAGGCTTTGCCAAAGTCCACAAGGGTACTTTGTGCCTTCCAGGCACTTAGACTTCAATGAATAACTTCCTTATAGCAACAGGGAAGGAAGTTACACCTCCAGCCAAAGTCACTTTCCACAGGGTATCAATTCAGCAAGATCCCAGACCCTCAGGGTTGAGAAGCTTTCCATCTTTGGAGAAATTCAGTTTCACAGGGAAGGATTTGGGGGTCTCAGAGACGAAGCTTAGGGATTTCCTGACCCTCCAGATGGGGATTCATTCCTGGGAGCATAAACTCATGATGTCAACTAAGATCGATCTGGAGGACTAAACATAAGATTCATGGAAGCCCCTCTTCAGTATAGCTTCTAAGGGGATCCCAAAAGTCCCTTTGGATGGAATTCAGAGCATTCCAGGGGCAGAAAGCAAAGTCTTCCTGATTCTGCCAAAGACGGGAAATGTGTTACAATTAGCAGCAGATAAACCGCTTTTTAAGTAAGGTGTATGTTTGCACACATTGTCCGTGCATAGCCATCTAACAAAATACACCAAAAAGAGTACCCTTACTAGGAAGGATATTCTGCAACATAAACACGATAGGTCTTACCCCGGTTAATTTTAGTATTTGTGTCCTACAGGAAATGGCAATAATTCACTTCACTGCTTGCACAGATGTTATGCACATTCCTCATTCTTCCTCACCCTCCTGTGCATGGTTGGTTCTTTGCTTTTTCTGCAGATATGCCCAAATGAGAACTTCTTTTCTTCTTCCAGGGAGAACAGGAATCCTCACATTTCTTCATCTCACGAGCAGAGCACATGAGGGCAATCTTCTCCGTGGAGAGCTGAAGGTTTGCGAAGAAGTATGGAACTGATGGAACTTTTGGAAAAGACAAAAAGGAGCTGCAGGAACTTCAAAAAAAAAAAAAAACNNAAAACCAAAAAAAAAACCCAAGAGAGACCAAAAATGCAGCCAAGAGAGATCAGGACATGCCACCAGCAGGGACTGTTCTCAGGTGTTCTTATTAATGAGGAATGAACATGGGTGATCTGAGGCTATATAAAGGGCATGGTCACATGGCATCTCACTAGCACAGCCCTTTCCCCCACACCAGGTTTTCCTCTTCCATGATGGAGGTTCACGGTGGATAACTTGAGCTATGCACTCTCATGAGCAAGGTAAGAAAGCTTTGGGTCCTTCTCACACAGGTGAGGTGATCAGCAGAGCTCATCCCAAATAAGCAACTACTAAATCTGCACACCTGAATTTAGGGAGTCACAAGACTCACCTGTTCACCTGCATGGTGATGCCCTGGGGTACCTGAATCAGGAGGTTCAGCATGAGGGCTGTGACACAGAAGGTATGAGGAGAAGGAGACACAGAAGCAGGAGGAGACCACATGGGGTAATGTCAAGGAGCCAGCTCCCGAGCTTTTATATATTCATATTCAGGGGAGAGGAAACCCAAACCTTCCTAGTGTTACAGCAGCTAAACTAGAATCACAGTCATATTGCTGCCTCCGTCCTAAAAAGAAAATGCACATATTTCATTCTCCATTTGTTGAAGGGTACAAGTGATCTCTGCAGAATCTGTCCTTTCTCCCCTCATTCCCATCAAATTTTACCTTGTGTGCGTGTGCACCCATGCTCACTGTCCACATACTTTCTCAGAACAATCTCCTTCTGGCGTTTCAGGATGCCTCCTGGATGTCATGGACATGACACCTATGTCATGATGAACATAGATGTAGAACTTCTAGCACCACCAGGGTCTGCTCTTCCAAACAGGCTGAACTCCAGCATTTGCACAGACACCACAAGACGACAAAAAAAACAACAAGCCAAGTTCACCAGCTACGGTGATAGAAATGGAGTGGTTTTCCACCAGAGGCTAGAAATCCTGTCAACGGGAGCGTATCCTGTGTTGGCAAGCATGCAGTGCGGCACACTCATACTCTGAAAGGTTCAGGAATGTTGGGTTACCCAAATAAGAACATATTTCTCTGCTCCTGCTGAATTGAAATCATGACATGTCCTGGTCCTGGGATGAGGCTTGAGCACTGAAGGTAATCTTCTCTCCAGGGAAGATTACAAGAGGCTGCGAGTCCAGAGAGATGGATGGAGACCTGGGTCCCTGTGAAGATATGTGTGAGCACAGGCAGTCACCGGCAAATGTGACAACTGAAGGCAGGAGCAGATGAGGAGACAGCAAGGAAGAAAGATGCATCAACTTGCCCAAATTATTTTTTGCACTGCACCTCAAAACCCAAAGAAACCCACCCCTCAATGGACAAGGGCCAAGAGAACAGCTGGTGGTCATGCGGCTGGGAAGAAGTGGAATTGTGGGGTCACATGGCCCAGTAATGGACAAAAGTGTTCCTAGGACATTATTTTTCTCATCCTAATGGGGATATCTGAAAGGGATTCTATGAACTATCCTTCAGAAGGACCTTGCCCCACCACCCCCACCAACGGCAAATGGTACCCAGATGATTGAGGTGGCAACTGAGAGAAGAAGTCCCCTTCCAGTGGGCTCTCTAGTGCTCTCTGCTTCTCTAGTGTGGAGCAACACTAGAAGCTCAGAGGAAACAGATCAGCAGTTCCTACAACGACCCAGAGCTGAATGGACCTGGCTGATCCCAGGACACCTTCTATGTTTATTCACAAGCTTCACTGGTCCAAGCAGCATGCCTGGCTCTCCAGAGCTACGCATATATCAGACATCTCCAGCAAGCCATACAGGAACTTCTCTCTGAAGAGTATATGAAGCATCCAGTTCAAGGACCCTTCCTCCAACCTTCAGCACTTCTCCACCATAACTAACAGCTGCAGCAGCCTGGAAAAGCCATCCAGCAGCCCCCACTGAACCCAATTCACCTACCAGTCACAGCTGCATTCACCTGCAGCTCCCCTCTTTCCTTTCTCACTACTGATAGCAATGAGATCACATAGGAAGTTACACGCTAATAACTTAGAACATCTGTGAAAGAAAAAGAAGAGTCAACTTGCTACTTAGGAAGATGAATCCCCATGGGGATGTGGAGGGGGTTGCCAGCAAACATGCATCTTCTAAGTAAAAACATGGAAAAATAAGAGCATTTGCAAAGAATTTCTGTAAGGTGAAAAATCAGAATATAGACCTACATTTTTTTGCCACATATTTGAAAAAAAATGACCACATTTATCACAGGAAATATCAACAGAAAGCTCTGAACTACTGCCTAACCACCTGATTTCTGCTGCAAAGTACAGTACTCTTCTTAAGAAGGTACCAAAGATGGGACCCACAAGCAGTATTGAGAGAACAAGTGGGGTTAAAAGAGCTACCTATTCAGGAGATACCAAAAGGAATGAGGAAAGGGGAATATGATGAAAGAGAGGTGCCTTAGAAAGGGAGCACACGACCTATGCGCTGTAGAGAGGATGTCATGAAAAGTCATTATCTTCCCATCTGAAGCCCTCAGGGGTGTTATAAATGTAACTGATTGGGACCTATAAAGGAATATGCATCCAAAAAAAAGAGACACCCGCCTGGAGATCATCTCTGCCGGGACTCGAACCCGGAACCTCTGGATTAGAAGTCCAGCGCGCTCGTCCATTGCGCCACAGAGACCTCACCATGAGTGCAGCATCAGCACCACAACTGAAAAATCCCACACCTCCTGCATCACTGAAGGGGTCTCAGCATCCCACTCTCACAGCATGGCACCAAGGCAGTGTGAAAATCCCACGCCCAGATCAATCTCCCTTGCAAATCAACATCTCTAGGCATCCCCTTCTTCCACAGGGACGGGCAATAATTCTGGGTGTGATCTATATCTTTCTCAGCAGCAGGGATGCAGCAAAAACCTGGATGCAGGCTTGTATCTGCGTCTCTGGCAACCTTTCCGCAGCATCTCTAGCTCGACTTAGGGCAGAGCTAAATCCTGGAGTAGAGTTAATTGCTGCATCTCCCTCAGCATCATCACAGCATCCTCACTGCAGAAGCCAAGAGAGATAAAGATGAAAGAGGATTTAGCTTACAACACTGAACACTGACAATGATGAAGAAAGCTCTGTTTGCCATGATGAAAAACGCAGAAACCTGTGGTTTGAGCAGAGAAAGAAAAGAAAAAGCAGCTATCATGTTTTCATTTTAAGCAAGCTGTCAATCAAGGGTTTAACGTTTCTCTAGGTGCCTCTTCCATTGGAAAAAAATTAAGATGACATCAAAACAACAGGAAATACCCTGCTATTCAACAATTGATCAAACCCTGTGACATGATTCCTTGCTGTGAACAAACACATTTTGCATTTCTAAACTGCATGAATTTTAGAGTATTGTTTACTCCCAAACATCCTCTTAATTAGAGACAAATGTGAAAGGCGAGATGCTAACTGCAACATCGACTTGCTTAGAAGAATGAACGCTACCTGACACAATGAGCTTTTACCTCAGGGTTGATGTGACCTGAAGACCCAACCTAAGCCAGCTCTTGCCAGCTGAGAACACCCCATGCCAATGATAAAACAAAAGAAGATTTACCCTTCAATGGAACCAGGCGTATAACCACAGCCAGAACTGCAACCAACCAGAATTTAGGATAAACCCCACCACCACCTGTACAGGACATCAGTTTAGACCAATGAAGATCATCACACCACTGACCATACGCGAGTCCCACCTTCACGGGACAAGCACATACTTATCCTGCATGGGATAAGTATATTCCAATTATGCAAGCAACAATAACCAATTAGCCCACCCCATAACATGAAAAATTTGATTGGCCTATACAACTGTTTTGTCACATATATAATCCCTGCTTTCCTCTGTATCTGTGTCCTCCATGCATTAGGCTGGGGCACAACTATGCACATAGCTAAAATATAAAAGAATAAATTCTCTTGGTAATTCTATGCTTGGTAAGCATCCTTGCCTCCCTCCTCGGCTGACGAAGAACTGACTTTTATGCAAACTGGGTTGTGAAGTCACATGGTGCTAACGAGAAGACACCCAGCACCAACAAACTCACTCAGCACATCTAACACAAAACCAAAGAATTTGATTTTCCTTTTACTGATGCTCTGGGGCTTTGGAAAGATTTACGGTTGTCTTGACAAGCAAAATTCAGCTAGAATTGGAGGGAAAGAAGGCAGGGGTTTAATTTCTATCAGACAAAACTGCTACAAGAGATACCCAGTAAATCAATAATCCTTGAAATAAATTAATCTGTGAACCAACTGTAATGCCAGTTGTTATGGGTTTGTGTGGCGCGGTTTTCCTCGGTGGCAGGGGAGGGGGGCCGCAGAGGCGGCCCCTTTAAGAAGTTGCTGGAAGAATTCACTGCCCCAAAATGTCGGACCCGCGCGCCAAAATGTCGGACCCGCCTCTAGGCGGGGAGTGACGGTGGTAGCGCCTCTGGGAAACATATTTAAGAAGGGGAACCGGTAGTGGGGGGGGGAAACCTGAGAGGAACATCGCTGCCGACACTGGAATCATGGAAGTGGAGGGGGAGGAGGAGGAGCCTGAGGAGGCTGATGGCCCTGCAGCCCAGGGGGGTGAACGGTGGAGCGGAGGCTCCCGAAGGTGGCCGTAACCCCATGGTAAAAACCGCGCTGAAGCAGTGTGAGACTGGAGAGCAGCCCGCGGAAAGGACCCGCGCCAGGGAAGTTCGGGAAGAACTGAAGCCCGCGGAAAGGACCCGCGCCAGGGAAGTTTGTGAGGAACTGCAGCCCGCGGAAAGGAACCACGTTGGAGCAGGGAACGAGAGAGGAATCTTCCCCCTGAGGAGAGAAGCGGCAACGACGATGTGTGGCGAGCTGACTCAACCCCCATCCCCGATTCCCCTGCGCCGCCGGGGGGAGGAGGTAGAAGGCATCGATAGTGAACTGAGCCAGGAAGGCGGGAGGGGTGGGGGGAGGTTGTTCTGATGTTTGGTTTCCCTTCTAATACCCTTGTGTTTTGTTTTCTGTTTTGATTTGTAGTAAATTAAATTAATTTTGTTTCTTCCCCAAGTTGAGCCTGTCTTTTGCCCGTGACCATAAGTGGGGAGTGATCCCTCCCAGTCCTTGTCTCGACCCACGAGCCTGCCTTTGGATTTTCTCCTCATCCCAACGTAGCCAGGCGAGGGGGTGGGGGGTGAGTGAGCGGCTTCGTGGTGCTTTGTTACCGACTGAGCTGACCTGAAACCACGACACCAGTGTAGCACTGTAATCCCACCAATACCTTGAAAAAAAAAAAAATCAAAGAAAACACCTATCTACAGGGTGAACAAAGGCTGTGCTTAAAAAGTCATATAATAAATCTTAGACAAAGTTATAAAGCACCAATATAGAACAGAAAGGAAGGAAAAAATCTCGCACAGCCTGTGGCCGCACTATGTGTATTCCTCATGGGAGGAGACGACAGTAATTCTTCTAATATGATTTTGGGAGGTTGTACCTCAAAAGCAGTGCCTATTTTTGAAGTCATTAAGAGTTTTGTCAGCAAGCGGAAAATCTGGAGATGAAGTACTAAATCGCACAAACCTCAGAAGAATGACTGTGGCTTTATGGGCAGCTGCATCCCAGGAGCTGGGAAGCAGATGGGTTTCAAAAGAAACCCCATTCCTCCTGATTGGAGCTGGACTGGGGCTTGTTGCAGCTCTGCAACCTGCCTTTTGCTTCTGCCTGCCTATGCTCTCATACATCTTCAGGTAACACATAGCCCAGCAGCATGCATGCCCAAATTTTTACCAGCCCACCAGCATTCAGCATCTGGAGGAAAGCCTGCTCCAATCAGCTGTAATTGTACCAGAAACAGGTAAGGTCCAGGAGCTTGAGCAGGTCCTGCTCAAAATGATGCACTTCCAACAGAGAAAGCATGGGAAGAACCACCCACTGCAGGGAAACGGATATGCCACAGGCCGCACCCCCCAAGAGCCCCTGATCATCAGCACTGCTAGGAGTGCCACCAGAGCCCCACTCACTCACCTCCTCCCCATCCCAGCACATGCCCGTGCTGGCACAAGGACATGGCGAGGAGCCACCCGGTACCAAATGCTCCCCGCTGAATGCTGGAAAGCAACGTGCAACTTTCAAATCCTCATTACCTTCAGTAATTTGGCCAGTCTTCCCCAAGGTACTGACTGGACTGTCCCTCTGTTACCTCCGTATGTGACATACTTGGAAAGCAGAGACTGGAGTGAGCAGCATAGATGCAGGTTGGTTATTTTTGCTGCTGGGGGATGCAAACACACCCATTTCTGTGGGAAGAGATGACAATGAAATTCAGTAAGCTGGGCAGCATGTTTTGAGACGAGCAATATCCCTCTTTAGATACAGACAGGGAAAAGTTTATAAAGTGTCCCCAGCACACAGAAGTGTGACGGGAATGAAAAAGCCGCAAGGGGTCCAAGCAAGGTGCAAATTGGCCCCCAGCTCATCTCCAATCACCTTCCAGCATCAAATCATTTGCTGCAGATGGAAAGAACACGAGCCATGAGCAAGGACACAGTGGACCAGGGTGAACCAAGGTAATTTACTGCCTTATAAACAGCTGGGAAAGGCCTTTTGCAAGACAAAGACTTAAGCAGTAAGATGGCTGCTGAAGCACGTCTCACTGGAGCGGTAAGATACCACCTCACGTCAAGTTGCTCTAGGGCAGCATCGTCTGCGCAGAGAGATTTAAAAACCTCGCTGCACACCTAAATAAACAGCAATAGAAAATCTGTATCAGAGCTGGGACCGTTTTGTGGTACCATGGCTAAAGGTTTCATAGTATACACAACTACCCTGTCACCTAATAAAACCTTCTCCAAGAGTTACCAAAGAGCCAGTCCCACCAAGCTAAGGATAAAGCTTTAGAAGTTGTGTGCTTGCAGGCCACAAAGCCTACTGACCTGGGTATCCACAATGGGGAAGGATTTTCCCCAAACCCTTTCAATTTGCAAGGTATATTCTTGTCTTTTTCCTAAATTAATAATCCCTTCTTTATTACTTTTTTTTCTTTTTTTTTACAAGCCATGTCAGAAGCACAAAAAATGCAGTCAGGTACCTTGCACTTGATTTGACCACCACATCACATGCATCTTCAAACCCTCCGGTGCCTTTGTCTGCAGGACTGTGACTGGACTCATCTAAAAGATGTCCATCAGTAACTCCTGCATTTTGCCCCACCCTGATAATTAACATGTCATCGTGAGACACAGAGCCAGTTTCAGAAGCTTTTGCCTTCTGTGCCGTGGGCTGGCATTGGTGGCTGTATTGAAGCTTGCTGGGCAAGGGCACAACTCAGCAAGCGGCTGATTTTCTACAAGCTTACAGTTAAATTAAAGTGGATGCTCTTTTAAAATCAGCTCAGCTGTCATCTTAGTATCTAAGATATATACAACTGTTTGATTTGCATTTTGCTGGAGTTAATCCCCACAGGAGTTATTTTCACATCCCAGATAAGATAGATGAAGCAAGAGGGCATGACTAGCTCCTGTTGGGAGGCTGAAGCTATAACCACCAGGTTAAAAAGAGGAGAAAGAGGAACTGACATTTCTGGGGAGCAAGTTGGATCCCATCCACAAAGTAGAAAATTAAAACTGACACTGGGCCCAAGCAAAGATACTTCTGACCTATACTTATAATTGCTGTTGTGAAAATCATTGCAGGACTGAAGGACTGATGCCACACAGAGAAAGCAGAGCATAAGCACAGACTAAAAAATGTCAAGGCAGTGATAGTAAAGGAAGATGCCAGCAGAAACCCCAAATCTAACACCCTTTGCCTACAGAGCAATGATTTGAAAGTTGTGGACCAGAGGGTCCCCCTTTAGCCTGTTTTTTGAATGGAGCAGAGCAAGTTGGCTGAGACCAGATGCTGGAAATTAGGAGCATTACCTGGGCCTCCCTTGTCATGTCACCATCCACAGCAGCATAAACCCAATAGGGATCTCAAGCGAGCATTCAGCAGCAAGCAGTCAGGGGATGCTTGGAACAACGGGGGCGTCCAGCATGGGCAGATTTACCCAAGAGGCTGAGAACATGTCCTCAGCTGGGATCCTCAAAATGGCTGCAGGAGGGAGGGACACCCCAAACCGGGTATCCAAGACAGACCATGTTCCTAGTTCAGGGCAGTGCAGAAAAAACTGTCCTCTATCTGGCACACCCAGAAGGGCTGAGCTCCAGCCCGGCAGCACCTCAGGTGGCCAAGGTCAGCTTTGCTGCCATCTTAACAGGGGCTGGAGACTTAAGCTCCCTTGGTCCTCCACACCACCAGCTCTTCAGGGACAACTAATGACAATGAGATCTGGTTGGCACCCCATCCCTCAAGGCTTCACATAACTGTGGAACACCTAATTTTGGCTCTCACTCGGGCACTGGGAATGAAGCCAACACTGTCCTCAGAAGTGAAGCCACCTGCAAAGTGGCAAACAGCCTGTGCAGAGCTTAACAGCCATTGGAGATGCTACCCCAGATCAGCAGATGGAGATCAAGTCAGGAACTGGGCAAAAAGCCACCTTTCCTCCCAGCTGTGCATCTAGTGGTACCACAGCCCTACGAAAAGAGGAGATAGGACCTTCCAGACCCAAAGCCCAGAAACCTCTACCACAAAAAACAAGGATAAAATCCTTCCACTCACTACCCTACGAGGACTTTCCAAAACCTAATATTATCCTATTAGTGGCAATATCAAGAACATGCTACTTGGGCACATCCTCAGGCAGGGAGGATGCTGTAAGCCTAGTGTACCTCA
This sequence comes from Pandion haliaetus, assembly GCA_013401275.1. Taxonomy (NCBI): domain Eukaryota; kingdom Metazoa; phylum Chordata; class Aves; order Accipitriformes; family Pandionidae; genus Pandion; species Pandion haliaetus. The sequence goes on along the minus strand of VYZV01007073.1, from coordinate 122,476 downwards.
GCCCGCAAAACAGACGCATCACGAGGGATCCGAACTAGCAGAGACCGTGACAATGCACCTTTAGAAACACTCACAAGAGTCTGCTAAAAAGCAGGTTAGGTGCACTCCCACCGTTACCCATCAAGAAATGCCACCTTCCGTACACACATGTACAATTATAGACACATAACCAAGTTTCATATGCAAATATCATCAGCAAGATGGTGCTTCTAAGAAATCTCTGCCACAGAGCCTATAGCAACAATACTTTGATTGCAAGTATCCAGAAGGCAAAACCAGTCCCTTTCTTTATTCTTCACAGAAAACTGGTATTAGTGATCTGTGCATGCTGCTACCATCGTGACACCCAAAAAGCTTATAGGTCTGACGGAGTCCAATGTCTCCAGCAGGGCACAGCCATTCATGATGCATATATTCGGGGCAGATTTTAGGGTCTAGGGACTGGAAGGCCTCCTTTCTTCCAAGGAATGCCGATCCACCAATTCTAACAAAGCATCGTGTTATTTTCACTAAAAAAAAAAAAAAAAATAGGATTTTATCCCTAAAATTACTTATTTAGCTGCAAATTGCCATCCATCCTCCAGTACTATGCTTCATGTATTGTGGTGAAGGCACAGTGCCTCAGTTTTCCATGGATACCTGGCTCTGTCAGCACTGCACGGGCACAACCTGCCTGATTTCTCCACATGCAGCTGATCACTCCCGGAGCAGGGCATGGCAGTGACACCCACCCAGCATCTCCCAGCACCTGAGCAGGCAGGGCTGTGTCAGCTGCTTGCCCAAGCTCTGCCAAGTCCCTTCCACCCCCCAGCTCTTTCTAATCTCAATGTTTCAGGTTTTGTCTCTTTTCAAAAAAAACAAAAAAACCCACCAAAAAAAACCCCCAACCAACCAAAGAAAAACCAGACCAAACCACAATCACTCACAGGATTTGTCTGGTAACCCAAATCCTGTCTATCACTTACGCTTGTCACTCAGCCTGACGTATTCACCTCTGTGCCACCTCTGCTGCTCTCAGGTCTTGCTTTCAGCTCTCTTTTCCTTCCAGCAACTTGGTATTGCTGCCCATGTCCCCTCCACACCCGCCCAGGACACTCTTTCAGCCAGCTCAGGTGCCTCCTCAGTCAGCCCCGGCCACGCTTCTCCTGCCATGTCAGTGCAGACCTCGCTCGCTCCAGAAGGCAAAGGCTTCCCCGCCGGCGGGGCACTCCGTGGCCAGGCGAGGGGTCTCTCCGGCCGCTTTTCCTGCACCTCAGGCCACGCACAGAGCCCCGTGCTTTGCTGTGGCGGCTCCCGCCGCTCCGGCCCTCCCCACACCTCTCTTCCCGGCCCCCATCCTCTCCCCTCTCGCTCCAACTTTCCCCAGCTCCGTCTCCCCGCTCCTCGGCGGGGTTCGCCTGTGCCCCTTCTCCTTGGATTCCTCNCTGCCCTTTCCGCCCAGGGCGGCCCGGCGGCCGGAGTTTCCATGGGAATGGAGGCGGCGGCTGGGGCTCTGGGCGGCGGGAAGAGCACAAAGGCGAGGGGCGGACGGGGGAGAAGGGCTGAGGAGGCCGGGTCGCGGCCCTGCAGGCCCAGGGGCTGACGCACCCCCTTCCCGCGCCTGCCGGCCGGGGTCTTGGGACGCAGGAAGCTCCTCGAAGGCTGTTTACTCACTGGGACCGGTTTATTGAGGTTTGGGTTTGGGGTTTTTCTTTCCCTCCACTGGAAGAGAGAAGCAACAGAGGCAAACCAAGCAAAATCCCGGTCCCCGGCGTGGCTGCGGGGGCTGTGCCTGCGGAGTGGAGGAGCCCCTCGCTGCCGCGATGGGAGCAGCGGAGCTGTTCTACAGCTTTCGGTAAAAACGACGACTTGTCTCTGCCTACCGTGGTTTGCCGGGCAGAGGCACAACCGACAGGTGGAATAAAAGCTGGGGCGTAACAAAAAGCAAAATGCAGAAGCAACACCCTCTGGTATGGCCGTGAGCTGGGGTTTTTGCTTTAAGTCATGGTTCTTGCCTTATTCTCTTTTTTCTTGAGGAATAAAAGAATAAAAATTAAGAGGTATCTAACACAAAGGGAAGGTAAAAGGGGGGTCTCTAAGGAGGTTTAGTCAGACAGTAGGGCCAAACTGCCTCTGCAGATCCAATTTGTGCCTGTCGCCTGGCATTGCTGAGCTCTACCTAAGCAGAAAGGACTGAGTGGCCATGTCTCATCTTCGCAGCCCTTATCCCTCTTAGAGTTCCAGCTCTCAAATCTGTCTGCAAATGGTTCCTCTACCTCTACAGCTGGGACTCCGGGAGCCTTGCCCTTTCTCCTCCTGCTCCTCCCAGAAAAGTTCCTTTACTTTAGAGGCCTACATGAAAATTAAATGTATGTACACATCTCTATCCAGGTAGAACAAGATAGTAACAGAAAAGGCTTCTATTTCCAATAGAACTGAGAAAATTTTTTAACCAGAAAGGAGCAGCTATTTCTGCTCTGCATGATGCACTTTTACTGGAGGATGGTGAAGATGATTTTTTTTTTTTTTGTCCACCTGGAGCAAGCAAAGGAGGTGCCAAAGATGTTCCTAACACCAAAGAGCTTTTTGTCAGCACATCCAGATCAATCACATCCAAGAGATAATAAATAACTGGCCAACAGAACACCAAGAGGATTCAAGTTTCAGTAATTCCTGGGATGCTGAAAAGCAAAGAGGAAAGCTTAAGTGAAGCCAATACTTCTGGAGACTTAATAGGATTCTCACGCACAAGCTTGTCCATATCACACCTCTCACATGCAAATTAACTATATTATCTCTAACTAACTGAGGATAATTTTTATCAGGTTGTGAGTTTGTTTATAAAGGTGATTAACTCCAGATTTTTCCCTCTCTCTTACAGCCTGCTCATGTCAGCTGCATTTCTTCCTTGCCTGTAACAGCCCTGTTCTCTGCCCCACTCCTTTAGCTCTCCACTCATATGCTCCTTGCAAGGAGGCACTGATACGGGAGGGGAATCTGAATTGCACCCTGCAAGGCTGCATGTCTGTAACAAGTAAGGCTTTTAATCTGGAAATGCACATATAGATCAAGATGCTAGAATCCATTAAAATTGGGTAAAAAATGAAGCAAAGAGTAATTATAAATAGAAGATTGTTGATTTAACACTTAATTCTGTCAAGACTTCATAGTGGTTGATTTTAATTTTCTAGGATTTAACTTTTCTATCGGTTATTCAAATGTAATGACTAACTGCTTATAAGGCTTGCAGAGGGCATGAAGGCTGGAGGGTGGGGGGTAGTGGAGAGGATGGACCCCTAGGTGGGTCACTATATGTACTGGGAAACTCAAACCCATTTGTTTCAATATGGACAACTATAAGGATTGGTGCACGGGGTCAGAGCAAGGCACACGCAGCCTAGTGTCTCACTGCCACCAACAGCTGTTGAAAAAAGGCTATAAATCCCAGGAATTATGGAGTGCCATTTCTCCAACTGGTTTTTAGGGACCTTCCGAGTCAGAAGGTGCATTTTAGCTTTTTTTTTTTTTTTTTTTTTTTTTTTTTTAGGGTTTTTCTTCCTTTGACGTTCCCAGTCACTCGGGAACTTCTAGCACTCAACATAGCAAGGACTTCCACAGTGCTGCCCAGCTGTCCTAACGCCCTGTCTTCTGCCTTCCATTCCCACCTCCTCCCATCCTAGAATCTCACCCCACTTCCCTTGAGTTCAGTCTTCCAACGGCTCACGTTACCTACTATGGCCAGGTAGCTTAGCTCTGTCCTGCCATGAAAGGGCTCACAGGCAGCTCCTACCAGCACTTTCACAGGAGTATGGAAAGCAAGCATCCATGGCATGGAGGAAGCTCTTTATCAACCGGAGTCAACCCACCTGCAGCTGCAGCACTGCCTCCCCACATCACTCAGCACCCTCCCAGTCAACAGTAGTTAAAAGCCAGGCAAGGAGCACCTGCTTTGGGTGGAGTTGGACTAGATGATCTCCAGACCAACACAGGCTACTCAGTGATGCTATGGAAGGTTAGACCTCAGGCTGGGAAATGCATTTCAAGGGGGAAGGGAAGACCAAAACCCAGGGCAAAGCCATGTGGTTTATCCCATCCTGTTCCTGGGAGAGGTGCCTACCTGATGGTTCCCTGAGGAGCATCCACAGCTCAGCATCTTCCCAAGCCTGATGGCTCACTGAGTGTGGCTTTGAGTTGTAGGATGCCCTGACCATAAAGAGCTTTATGGTGAGTCTTAGTCACATTTACTCCCTCTCTAACATCCCCTTATGCTGTGCTTTAGTTGTTCTGTTCCCATATATGCCCACTTGGTGCCACTGTTACTCCGTGTTTCTCCTCCGTAGCAAAGCAGCAGGTGTGAAAGCCTGTAGTAGAGCCGGAATAAAATGTCCAGGGCAAGCCAAACAGAAGGAAGTTTGGGAAGATAAAATAGGGTTGTCGCAAGACCCATGGAGACAGTTACTGCAAAGTTTTCCTACAGCAAGACTGTTTCTTCACACAGTGGAGAGGTAGAGAGGTGCTGGTCCTCCAGCTAACCTACCTGGCCATGGGAGCTCAAGCGCCAAGACAACATCAGATCCAACTACTCCATCATCTGTTTAGGGTATCCTCAGAGTGCTTGGACACCCTGGGGACAGGCAGATGGGGACTGAGCAAGAGACTGGCATTCTCTCAGGCAGCTCAGGCAGGGACTCAGTGCCCCTAGCTGAGCTGAAATGGGACTCCTGGACCCATGGGCAGATGGTGTGGGGTGAGGCTCGTTAGGGTCATTAAGGCCTATTAGTGCCTTCAAGGCCACTGCTATCATGGTGGGACAAAAAGCAAGCTCAACTAGCACCTCCTAGCCCATTCACCTAAGCTAAGCACGACATGAGCACCCACAAAGTAGTGTGCTACCAACTTCCGCCTTCTCATCTGCAGACCAAGGACCTCACTGGGCTGTTCCTTTAATCAAAATGAAGGGATTGTCCCCAAACCTTATTGGAGAGGTCCCCTCTGATCTGTTCAAAATTGTGTGTGTTAAAGAAAGAGGACTGAGCAAGGCTTTGGGCTCAGGAGCTGGTACTTTGGAGGAGATGTCCTGGTAGATTCAGGACCAAAAGGATAAGTCTCACCTCCTTAGCCAGGGGCAAGCTGGATCAGGCAGCTGAAGGAGTCCAGAAATGGCTTCAGCATAGGTAAAGGTACTTCCTACCTGCATAGTCCTACACTGCAGTAAGGCAGGCGTTTTGCAGACAGACAGCGTCCCTGAAACCCTTTTTGGTGCAGTTTATGGAAGATCTTCGGGTGCACAGGGAGTAGGTGCAAACGGGCCCAGAGGCAGTCCTGCAGGGGCAAGCAAAGCATATCCACAAGAAACATTCATTTCCCAAGGCCTTGGAGGACATGCACCCATCTGATGCTTTGTTCATCACTGTCCCTTGTATTCCCCAAGTCCCGTGTGAGCATCTGAGGAGAACATGAGCATGAATTAGGATTTGCTGTAGCCTGTAGCCTGATAGAGGCGAGGCTCCACGTCCCAGGTTGTGCCAGGGGCGAGACTGAGCATGTACTGTCAACAGGCACGTACACAAACACACACACACAGCCAGCCACAGTAATCAACACAGGCAGAAAATGCACTACTTCACAAACACAAACAGCACCAATGGCCTCATGCTGTTCCAGCTGACCAGGATGAAAGCCCCTTAGTGGAAAATACATATACATATAAACATGTAGATCCCTTCAATAAGTTACGGTGTAAATAAGGCCTAAAAGAAGCTTGCGCATATAGTATGTCAACATAGTTCCCTTTATCAGACAAACTAGCACCACCTCATAACAGCAAGGGAAGTTGAACTTGCAATCATATCACTGTTATAAATATATGCTTAATATTAGCAGATGCTTTTTAGCATCTTGCCTAGTTAATATTACAATTGAAAAATAGAAACACCATAATGGGATGAATAAACATGAGCAATGTCTGTAGCAGCATGAAGTAACGGGAGTTCACCTCTTTATTGATAAGGTCTCAGCGGCTGTCCCAGGTCCAGGCTTGACTCCACAGCTGGAACTGGCATGGGCCAGTGCAATCAGGCACCTACAAGCACAGACAGGGAGAAGTCTGATTCCTCACAGGACATTATCCTGATCAGCAGCTTTTAACAGGCTGGACCGTTACTTGCCAGCCCCAGTTCAGTGGAAAGGGAAGTGGTCTCCCCATAACCGTCCCAAACTGCAGCCTGGAGTTCATATGATTCCTATTTTGCTGTGAATGTAAGATGACATTTATCCTGCTTCTTCATAAATACACGACTTCAACCCATCTAAGATTTTCTAGATCTTTAACAAAAGTTTTAGCATCTGCAACCAGCGAGATATGCAATGCCACTGCAAGGATTCCTTTTCTTTTATATATATATATATATATATGTATCTGTGTATAAAATAATTCACACTGCTAGCTCTGCTTGGCTGCATAGCTTTTCACTGATATTTGAGCTTCCTAAACAGCAACCCACACTTCATAGCTTATTAATAGCTACTGCCACCAAATTCTCCTTTTCCCTTTTTGAAGAACACATGAATTTTGCTTCACTTGCAAGCCTATTGTATGGTTTGTGATTGCAGTTCTCCTGGACCACACTCATAAAATTTTGTGACAATTTGCATCATCTCTGCACAACTGATAAATCTGGTTTTAATTGTTATGACCTATCTCTATCTCTGTGAGTTATAGAGATCCATGAAAGACCAGGACAAGCAAAGTGTTGAACGCTCAGCAAGGAGTCAGCCACACATGCTGAGCATGGAGCACATCCAACCCAACTAAGGGCTGCACCAATAAAAGACCTACAAGCTAGGTTAGGACAAAGCCAGTGCATTTATTAATGGTGACTTCTAAAGGTACTGCAAGCAGTTGCACCTGTTGACCTCAAACATCTGTGCAAACGCAATATGTGCTCCTTGTCTGCAAACTCAAGGAGTTTGGGGAAAGACTGGGGGAAGGTGTGCTCTGGATGTGATAATCAAGCCCCGGTGACAGCTCAATTTATCACTGGGCAAGTTTCAGCGTTTTGATTCAGGAGAACATTCCCCCTTGTCATTGCTTGCTTTTTACTCCCAATGAAAAATCTCCGATGAGATTCCCAGCGACAGCTCTCTTTGCATTCCTGGCGCACACTCAGCTAGCCAAGCAAGTCTGTAAATAATTGAGTACCCGTCATTCCCTTTGCAGTCCCCACCAGCACCAGCTTAGTTTGCTTTCAACAGCAAATATTTAGTGAGGTAATCAATCCAAAAAATCTTAATTTGGATAAGAAAATTATATGCTTTTCCCAGATCTTGTAACTGATTATCTCTGGCATCCATTCTGCCTTTCTTGGACAACCTTTCTCAGGGTAGGTGCTGTAACAGGAGATAATTATGGAGGATCACAGAAGCAGTTCAATTAGCTGCACCTAATGCTTCTTATTAGCATTTTGCTGGAGCTTGTGGAGTTTTTCAGCTGAAACAGATAAACAAGCTCAAACATTCACATATGAAAGCTCAGACAAACACAGAAACAAAGGAACAGGGAGAATGTCAGGAAAACCACAGAATAGCACATGAGCAGCAGGGGCTGGCTGCAAGCATGGGCAGTATTATCACACAACTCTCAAGGCACGGATGCAATGCCTGGACTTTGGGAGCTTCAGCATCTGCACAGGAGCACATTTGGGTCCTGGAGCACAGCTGGAGCCTGCTGTCATAAGGGAGTGCATCCTAACACCAGATCAGGCATCCAACAGGGTGTAAGACGTACTCAGAGGACCTAGGGGAAACCCAGTGCCTACGGTGGTGCATCTCTGTTCGGACACCCAGCCTGACCCCTTGCTGCTCTGTACAAGGTTCGCGTCTTTTTTTGAAACATGAGCTCAGATGAGGATGCTCCATTTTGGATACCCATCTCCCACCCACTGTGTTGAGTCCTTGGCCATCACAGACGCCACATCAAATAATTTATTTCATAAACTTGTCAGCCTTTGCCTTCACATCAGCCACATCTCCTATGCCCGCTCTACCCACCAGAAGCTGCTTCGCAGCATCCTACTTCTGACACTAGAAAAGTGAATTCAATTTTCAGTGCAAATGAATCCTGACCGCTTTGTAACATGTCCACATTTTGGAGCATAGTCCTCTGGCTTAAGTACCTTCGTCTGGTGTTTCCCACCCCAACTTCTTTTTAGGAAGCAATCAGACACTGTTATAGCCTGTAGTTTGTGAGGTCAACCACATCAATTTTTTTTTTTTTTTTTCCCCCTCTAGGACTGGCTGTCACTCTCCCTGTGCATGAGGCCATGCAGCTCCTTCTTGCCTGTGCTAATTGCTGTGGTCATTTTACACTTAGACTCTCCTGGATCACATACTTAACTCCCTTCTTTCATATTCTTCCTCATCCAAATTCTCTTCCGGTCAGTTCCTCGTCTCCTTTCTTTCCTTCTTAAAGAGCCTTTTCTTACTCCCTTCGAGAAATTGTGTTTAAATGAACCTTATGAAATAAACCAACTGTTTTGTGACTTCAGAAGTGGAAGGTCAACAGTTATTAACCACCTACAAACATCTAAGGAGAAATCATGTACTGCAGGGGAGCTGTGTTCTCAGACAAGCACACTGCGCCTTCTGTTCTCCTCAGAAGAGGGTCTCCTATGACAATAACTCATCTTTTTTTCTTAGTGAAAGTAGTTTTCATGCAGGGCATAGGCTGACATAACCTCGGCAACACCTCCAGCCTCAATGGAACATTGTCCTCATCGTTGTTTGGTTCAGCTTCCAGAGGCTCGCAGCTACTGTACAAGGGCACCTGGAAGGTGGGCTAGTCACGGAGGAGATGTGCCTGCTGCACCAGGCAGGAACCTGCTGCCATTCACCCCTATCCCTTAAGTCACTGCGTTCTGCTGGGTGGAGAGAGGACAGGGAATCCTCCATATCGCGTGCCCTGTCTGCCCCACAGGCCTGTCCCAGGGAAGGTAGGGCGCAGTTCCAGGAGTCGACCTCCTTCCCATTCTCCCAGATACCTCTCAACCTACTCACCTCCTCCTGGACCTCTGCCACTAAGCCGAGGAGTTCCTCTCCCTGTATGAACCTCCCACTGGTGTGCTCACTGCTGCCAAGCGGTACCGGTGTAGGAGCAGGGCGCAGCCCGCGGCCTGACGCCCGGGTAGCGGCGCGTTCCCTCTGGAGCTCCGCCTGCAAAGCCGCGTCAGTCGCCGACAGAGCCTTCTGCTGGGTAGAGGCCATCGCTCCCCGATCGCGCTAGCGGAGTTACAGGGTCGGGGGGGCGGGGAACGACACGGGGGGGACGGGACAGAGACACCCCACCCCGCCGGACATTGCACCAGGGCGGCTTGCCCGCGCCACCATCGGTTACACCGTGT
>VYZV01007073.1:93927-113071 GCA_013401275.1 Pandion haliaetus | reverse complement strand
CTCGGCGGCCGAGCGGGCACCCGAAATTGCGAATGCGGCAGCGGGAAGGGGGGACCGTCCCTCAAAGAGAAACGCGGTCTGTCATGGCGGTGCAGATCCCTCGGAGCGGGACCGCGGGCACACGCTGCCCGACAGACGTGGCAGTGCATAGAAGACAGCCGCGTTTCCCGCGCGTGGGGAGACCTGCATTTAGACACGTCCGTTTAGCAGCCGAGGCCCAGCCCACGGGACAGAGCTGCGAGTTCTCCCCACCGTCAGGACCGTGCGTCTCAAAGATGGCCGGGCCTACGCCCTGCTCGCCAGCGAGGCTGTAGCGTGCGCAGCAGCTGCGTTCACACCGCTGACCGGCGCCATCAGCCCCTCGCAAAGGGGCACCCCCCCCGCCAGCATCCATGGGGATGCTTCATGACTCTGCCCTCAGCTTCCGTGTTCGCCATCCGGGCTGCCTTGGCTGCTTTGCTTTCTGTGTCCTCTTCTGGCACGTCGCTTGCTACATTTCTAACGGCTCGGGGACGGCATCCAGCAAGGCTCTTCCAAGTTCATTGCTATATTCTTCCACAGTTTTGCCTTTCCAGCAACGGCATTTCAAGGCTGATACTCTTCCACACTGACAGCACGGCGGAGAGGGCAGCCCTTGCAAGCCCATGGCCATTATTGGCGAGAGGAGCGTGGGCTTGCAAGTGAGATGTTTGTTGTTTAAATAGCAGTGCCCTGACTTAGGAGGGTGGGTTTATTCTGCAAACCAAAGCTTTCCAGCCTTACGTGGCCCCAGCCTTTCTGTCTCCCAAGAGTCAGTGAATTACCCGGTCTTTGAAATGAGGCAACTTCATACCTTTTTACTTCAAGTTCCTCTCAAAGTCCTTTTTTTTTCTTTTTCTCCTATTTACCATTAGCAGAAAGACCTGATAGAATATTGTTCTGGAAACTGTAAATTTTGAAAAGTTTTAAAATTTACTGGAGATCAACAGTCTGTTCATGGGGAGCAGCAGCACTGTTCGGGCTAGCCTTGACCGAACTCCAGAGGAAAACAGTCGTTCCACACTGCAGCAGGAAAGCAGCCTCTGGGTTGAGATTGCAGCGTTTCTATCAACATCTGCTATGGGAGGCTGATCACAAGGGCACCACCATTTTGCTCTCCTCAGTCACACTATTTTGGTGTTGATTATAAGAATCAGATGGTTTTGTGGCATCTTGAGGCCAGATACCAAAGTGCAGAAAGAGGAGCTTGCTGCCCAGTAGGGTGGGGTGTGTGCAGCTTGCAGAGTCTCTTTGTCATTCCCTATGGCACATTCTCATTTTATTGACCCAGTTCTCTCTGTGCCACATTAGTCGTCATTTCCGGTACACGCAGAGCTGAGGTTTGTTGTCCTGAAGCAGCAGAGCTTGGCCATTTCAGAGAGGAGGCAATGTTCCACCTTTGTGGTGTGGGTAGAGTTCTCACAAGCCTCATAGTCAGCTCACAGTCCTCTTCAGTAGAAGTATCAGGGCATCTTCTAGGAAGCGGGTTTCCCAGTCTCCTCAGTCTTCATAGACAGCCCAGCATCACATCTTTCCTTGGTAGTGCATGACTGAGCACGTTTGCTAAGCCCTTAATGATAGCATTAAGGCAAAGTAGTGTCCTTCTGCCACTTCAAAAGACTTTGCTCAGTAAATAAGGGAGCAGCTGTGAGGGAAAGCACAAAGGCAGAATGAGATACTGAGTACCATCTGTGGCCTGCACAGTGAAAGCCTGCCCTGTCCTAGGAGATGGAGGCAAGAGGATGCACCACAGGATCAAAAGCTGAGAAGAAACCCCAGTTCCTTCTGGGGCTGCGACTGATGCTCTACATCAGGGGCTTGTGCTAATGCTGCCAGGATGCTGCACCTTCAGGCCAGGCAAGTCCCTGAGCTCAGTGCCATGAAGCAGTTGCATTTTCGCCCCACTGCGGCAATGGCTTAAGAGGGTTTTGGCATACCCATGGTGTCCCGAGAGCTTGAGTGTGCCTAAGGTTTGGCAGTGGGAGAGTGTGAGGGAGGTCAGATGTGCCTGTTTTCACCTTGACACTAGAAGCCCCTTGAATTCAGCCCCTGGCTGCTCAGTCCGGCAGGTTCCAGCGTTTCCCCACTGTGCCTGTAGCTAAAGCAAATCTCAAATACACCAATGGGGATTCACATGATACAAGGGTGAGCAGCAGATGAGGAAGGGAGATGGATGCATGTGTCTATCACTAGCATCAGCCAGCTCTGAAATGGGTTCACACCAGGCTGTGGCCCGCAGCGCACAATCCTTGCCCAGAGTGCACGCATACGACGCAGGCTCCTGCCTTATTAAAAATAATAACCCACATCGATTAACTCTTCTAGTGCATATGCTGAGCTGAGCCAGGACAGAAATAGCCTTTTCTGCCACATCCCTTCGACTCTAATCCCCACGTGCTCAATCCACATTGGTACCATGGAAGGGCTAAGCAAGGCATGAACAGTACTGTAGGGATGGGAGCTGGGAGTCTGCAAGAAATTGTAAATCAGTGCAGAATCAGTGAACTCCTACAAAATCACCAAAAGGAGCCAGCCAGTTAAACATGACCCACGTGCCAGAGACTCAAGTCTTGAGATCGTTGATTACTGCTTTATCTCCTAGGGAATAAATCTCTTACAAGGCAAAGGGCTGGCTGTCACTGGATGATGCAGAACCACGCTGCCTGGCAGGGGACTGCAGAGCTTTATTATAAATGATGGGCATGGGGTTTTCTGATGGGAATTTGCTCTCAGAAGCATGAACAAAAAATCCAAACAAATTCACCACTGTGCACGTAGCTCCAGAGAGGACCAGGAACCTATTTAAGGAAGGAATTTTGCAGTCATGAAGATCCAGGGACAGCATCAGTCAGGGGGGGACGTACCAAGGGAGGTCTCAGGCAAAGGCCAGCCAAAAATCCTTGTTGTGCCTTGCAGAGATTCCATCAGCTCTGGCAAACTGCCAGAGAGCAGAGAGTGAGAACAGCCAGAGCTGAGCACAGCATGTCAAATCAGCAACAGAGGAATTGATAAACCCCATAAAAATGGACAAATTAGCCAGTACTTTGAACAATTATGATATAACAGGGGAGAACCAAGTGGCTTCAGAGGACAACGTCATAACTCACGGTTGTAACAATATTATTGGCAGTAGGGTTATTATGGGCAGAAAGGGTGGATTGGGCTAGGGAGCTTATGTCCTGGGATGACATGGAGGCTAGACTCACATCCAGCTTTGCGTGATAGATCTAGAAGGATCTTCCACTGGAGCAAGTGCCATTTTCCCAGGAGCAATGCAGGTGTTTTTGACTGAGATGAAACTTGAGGGGTCCAAAAGGTACAATGGCAATGCCCAGTTACTCCTTTAACTTACGGCAAGGTCCCTGTGGCTGCTGGCTGCTCCCCCACTCTGGCCTCATGGGCTCCTCCTTGACCCTGTTGGGTGGCAAGCACTTATCTCATCTTGGACGAGTTTGTAGCATGAGCAGTTCTAGGTCCACCAACTGCTCTGGGATCCTGAAAGCGTGCAAGCAGTTCCTGTCTCCTTTGTCCTCCAGGAATATGAAGGTGCTCTGAACACACTCACCGCTTCCAAGGCATTAACTGTCTCCTGGAGACAGATGATTTCGGTCAGAATGGATTAAAAGGATAAAGTCTGACAGTAACATGGGCTGCAGCATCTCCTTCAGAGACCCTTACACCATACTCAGTCATCAAAAAATTAAATCAGAGCACTTCTCAAAAGACAGCAAACTCTTTATCTCTAGATTATGGAGAACTCACTCAATCCGTAAGGTCATTTTTCAAGTAGCTCATTAGCTTCCCTGGTAAAGCCATGCAACTTTTTGCCTATCTCGCTTCAGCTTCCAGCTGTTAAAGCGGGACGGTGTCTCCTTTGCAGCCAGCACCCATCAAAAAGCACTTCTGGCCAGACAGAGTCTAATTCTGGCTTCACCGAGAGTATGAGACAGCACCTTTTTGCATATGTGATTGGCACCTGGAACAGAGCTCTCCTCAAAGTTTGCCAGAAAAAATTGTTGCACAGAGGCTGGAGTTTCTGAAATGAGTGTGTTAGGATATGGGATCTCACTTGTCCATCTGTATCACCGTCACGGGGAACCGAAGATTACTGCAACTTCACCAGAAGTTTCTTCCTAACAGGCTGTGTAACCCCTTTTATGTCTGTACAAGGCACCGATCTGAAAGGGATGGAGCGCAAGGAAAGCCCCACAGGAGCAGGAGGCATGGCGATGTCTCCAACATCGCTCCTCTCTTGGTATAAAAATGCCTCTAATCCAGAGAAAATGAAGGGAGCTCACCTCTCAGCCCTTTCAGTGCCTGGGATCAGAGGGGCTCCCGAAGGACCCAAAGAGTAGCTGGTGCTTAATTCAGAAACACCTGGAGTGTTACCATTTATCCTGGTCAGCACCTGAACTTTAACTGCTAAAAGCTAATAGATGTAAGAACAAATTTCAAAGCGTCAAAGAAAAGATACCTTACCAGGGAGCATTCACAAATGCAGTCTTTTTTTCAGAGCTCTGAGACAAAACAGAAAAACAAAGGTTATTTTTAGGCAAAAGGATCTCTTCTTTCTCCACTGTCTCTCTTGGAAAAGACTCAAGGGTGGAGTTTGAAGAATTTCTTGTGTAAGGAAAAGATGTTTCTGGCCTAAACCGCTGCTAGTATTGCAAAGCAATGAAATGACCATAACTTACAGCTGCTTACTAAGACGTTAGATCTTGTTTCTTCAAGCTTTTTCCAGTGTACTAGTTTTGGCGGGGACAGAGTTAATTTTCTTCACGGTAGCTGGTGTGGTGCTATGTTTTGGATTTGTGACCAAAACAGTGTTGATAACACAGGGATGTTTAAGTTACTGCTGAATCCGGTATGGAGTTGGAATGAAAGGCAATGTAGTCCTGATAGCAGATACCGACAAGCTACATCCCAGCCCATGAGCAATGGGATGGAGTTTCCTGGCAACCTAACACATGAAAAGTCATCTTTTCTGGCGTCTTTGAAAGGTATCAGATGGAAGCCTAATGCTTGAACAATCCTGCACCATCGGTGCATCACTTCTTCCCGGGCTCGACTTCACTCCCGACTTCTCTACCTCTTCCCCACAGCTGGCGCAGGGAGACAGGGAACAGGGGGTTCTTAAAGCATCGTCTCTGCCACTCCTTCCCCCTCATGTTCTTCTCCTGCTGCAGTGTGGAGTCCCACCCATGGAAGACAGTCCTTCACGAACTTCCCCAGTGTGGGTCCTTCCCACGGGCTGCAGTTCTTCATGAACTGCTCCAGCATAGGTCCTTTCCATGGGCTGCAGTCCTTCAGGAATGGACTGCTCCAGCATGGGTCCTCTCTGGGGCCATAGGTTCTGCCACAGAAACCTGCTCCAGCGTGGGCTCCTCTCCATGGGGCCGCAGGTCCTGCCAGGAGCCTGCTCTGGCACAGGCTTCCCACAGGATCACAGTCTCCCTCAGGAGTATCCAGCTGCTCTGGTGTGGGGTCCTCCACGGGCTGCAGGTGGATATCTGCTCCACCGTGGACCTCCCTGGGCTGCAGGGGGACAGCCTGCCTCACCATGGTCTTCCCCACGGGCTGCAGGGGAATCTCTGCTCCGGCGCCTGGAGCACCTCCTCCCCCCCCTTCTTCACTGACCTTGGGGTCTGCAGGGTTGTTTGTGTCACGTATTCTCACTCCTCTCTTCCAGGTGCTGTTGCGCAGCAGATTTGTTTCCCTCTTAAATACGGTATCAGAGAGGTGCTACCAGCATCGCTGATGGGCTCAACCTTGGCCAGCGGTGGGTCCTTCTTAGAGCTGGCTAGAATTGACTCCATCCAATACGGGGACAGCTTCTGGCATCTTCTCACAGAAGCCATCCCTGCAGCTCCCCCCCTACCAAAACCTTGCCACATAAAGCCAATACATGGGCTTATTAATAACTCTGTAAAATTCTATGGCTTGTTTTATACTTGTGGCCAGACCACATGATCTTTTGTTTAATACCTGATGTCTCTGCAGGCACCCATCTCATCTCCAGTGCTGGAGGGCAGTAATTTGGCTCTTACAACAGGGTCATTTTCCTGCATTTGTACACCTTTCCCTGGAGTTTCTCATTCTGCTGCCAGAGTCCAGATGTCACAGGTGCAGCAGCATCTGTCCGTGCCTAGAAAAATCCACACGTTTTTCCTAAAGACCTTTTGGAGAACATCAGTCTCCCAGTCATTCACACCTAGCATTTAATACAAGCTGAATATCAGCTTTATCACATCATTCGCTACAGCCAGAGGAAGCTGGATTTCCACCCAAAGGTGAGTATGGTAGGTGCAGTCATGTCCCGGCTGCATGTTGTCACTGCAAGGTTTTAGCTTTGTGGTGTGCCACCACTCCAGGTAGGCTGAGGATGTCAACCCAGCCAGCCAGCCTGGGGGTGCCTGCAAGGGGAATGCATAGAGGCAAAGGTAAAAGTGCCCTGGGCACTCTTGTGGCTGCTGTGGAGGCCGGTGGAGCCCTCAAACATTACCCTGATTTTTCCCTCTCCAGCCAGAGACCTGAACGCGTATTTCCAAACGGCCCGGCACCTTTTCTGCCTGCCTGTGGACAGGAGAGGGCAGCAAAACGCTCCTTTTGAAGGAAGGGAAAGCAGGGAGGAAGAAGAGCGTGAGGTCTCCATTTGGGAATGTTTTGCTCTTTGCTGTGAAAAATTTAAGCCAGAATCAGTTTCTGTTGCTCTTATTACAAGAACGGCTTACTACAACCAAAACGTTTGGAGCAGAGCCCCAAACCGTGAATCTGCTCCCACCAGATACTCCCAAAAGTTGAGCCTTTTAAAAGATGTGATGCAGATGACACCCATGTTTTGGATGCCAGAGGGAGTCCACAGCTCCCAGCCTGGCAAATACCAGTCCCCTACTTGAGGTGCACCCTTGTGCTTCCATCTCCACTAGTAAATTAAGGAGTGTCAGATGTTCCTTGGCACAGGGACTCTGTCAACCTCAGTACTACGTCATTTGAACAGTTTCCAGCATGTTTTTGGCCACGCCATGCCATGCAAGCCGGCGCTCTCTCAAATAATTTCCCAGCACAGGGGAAGGACTGCTCCCAAGAGGTTCTGGTTGGGGATATCCTACTCTGAAGAGAGTTTAATGGTGTAGATATAAACCCCACCATTACAGTTTAGCTTCCATGCATGAGAGTGGTCCCTGGCATGTTTAATTTTCTAATACAGATGTGCTGATCCCACTGCATCCCAGCACCCATCCTCAGGAGCACTGTGATTCCCAGTCTGCTTAGAGCCAATTTCAGAGCCTTAATGCCTCTTGCCACCCCTCCTGTGGGGATGCAGAAGCTCTGCTGAGCCCTCATCACTAGGGCTGTCAAGCCCTCTGGTGAGAGTCATCTATCCAAATTTAGACGACCGCAAAGTAGTCGTCTCCAATGAGCTCATCAGTTTTTGGTCCCTTTATAGCCAGTGGCAAGAAACAGAAATGACTCACACAGCAGTAGACACCCATCCCAGCACAAGCTGACTCACCTTCAAGAGGTGCCCCTTGCTCTCCACCGCCCTGCACTGCTCAGACACTGATCTCCAAGGTTTGGATGCTGAAATTCAAGCAGGTGTATCCCATTCCTTGGAGCAACATGTACCAGGATTGCTGACTGCTCACATTCTTTCTGTGGCGTCTCAGGAACAGTCCTACAGACACCCCTTTGACCCCATAACCAGGGCTTAATTTGCACTCCATGACCCACTTGAATGAGCTTCCCCAATCACACACCCCACATTTGTGCATAAACCCCATTTTCTCAAGCCAGGCTGAAAACTAAGGATAAAATATAACCACCAGAAAGTTCAACTAATAGTACTACAAAACCTTTCTTAGTTGGTGCGGCCAAAAATAAGAGTTGCTTGCACACACAGGCTGCTCATGCTTAAAGAAATCTTAAATGCCTTGAATGTATCTGTATTTATAGCTGAGAAAACACTGCTTCCCTTGCCGAAAGCCTGTGTAAATGCAACTATTTGCTCAGTACGTGTGATGGAGAAGCGTGAACCCAGCAGGTGGCTGCAGCGTTGCCAGCATGTAGAGTTCATTCAACCCACCGCATTCCTCCTGGGATTTCTGCAAGCGGGCAAGATGCAGAGCTGAGCAGCAGCAAAGACGAGTGGGTTGTATCCAACCCTACAGGGGACAGCGCTCAAAACAGAGAAGAGCCCAGAGGTGGACTTTCAAATCCAGGGAAAAGCCAGCCTGAGGCACAGAGGTGGTTGGAAACTCGTTCATGAGGCCAGATCTCCTCTGGTTTTAGGCTGAAGTCAAGCTGATGACTGCAGCTGATCTCTGAACACAGATCCGCATCATTGTGCCAGCACAAAGAGGCCAGATTTTCAGATCTGCAGACGAAAAATTATGATTAGAGCTGAGACCACGCTCATCCGAGTGCTCTGGTGTTTGTAGGTAAGTGCTAGCTCTTCCAGTGTTATTGCTGTTGTCATTTTATCAGCTTGCTGCAATCTGGGTTTTTTCTATATTTGAGTGTTTATAATTAGCCTGCTGGGTTTGCTATTCTCTCAATTTCCTTATCTGTTTCCCGACAGTTTTGGAGATGGCTCCATTTTAAATATATACTGTGCTTTAAGAAAAGAAACTCTTCTCTAGCTCTCTTTGAAGCTCAGCACTCTGGGGAGAGCGCCAGTAGACAAGCTTTCGGCTTAAAGAATATGTGTAATAAGGGACAATTAGGTGGCAGCAAACATTTAATTATCAAATGTATTGGTGCTTCTTACCCTGCCTAAAGTTAAGCAGGTGCCTTATACACAAGATCCTTCAAATATCAAATGTGAAAAATGTTTCAGAGCAAAACCAAATGAGCTGATGAATACATTTAGGCTATAAACCAGACAGAGGTTTTTAGCAAAAGCCTGGAAGAGGCTTCACATTGCATTAGCATTTGCAGTGGGACAGCTTCGTAGGTTAACATGGGAGACTGCACACCCTTTCTTGTGGTAGAGAGGACCAGCTCCTGCCTGTACCGTGTCTGGGAAATGCCCCAGTCAGATGCCACTGACCTCGAGAAACCAGGGTCCCGCTCATACCAGTGGGGTTGCCCAAACCCACTTCACTTCAATGGAGTGGATTGGCCGAGGCTGAAGCCACCAGAGGTGTCTTACCTTGTCCTGGTCATCGGTGCCGCTCGCTGTCTCTCACTGGGCAGTGGAAAACAAACCAATTCCCGAGACGCCTAAACTTGACTCAGCTGTAAAGAGCCACAGGCTCTCTTGTCAGCCTTTACTGATGAAGAGACACGCTCCCTTTGGCTTGATGTGTAGGGTGGGATCAAACCTCATGGCGAAGCTCCAAGCAAATCCCCTGCAATCCTTTCAAAGCCGGTGGGAAAGCAGGCTTGCTTAGGTGGTGTTCATCTGTTGAACATTCCCCTGAACTGCCTGATCGTCTCTGCTGACAGGAGAAATCCCAGCACCTGGATAGAGAGAAGCAAGCCTTTGCCATCGTGTGCCACATGTCCACCCCATGTTTTTCAGAGACAAAGCTGGCATTGCTTCCAGGGACAAGCTGAGAATGAAACCTGATGTATTCCAGGAAAAAAAAAAAAAAAATGACGTTCCTGGATACAAAGCAGGAAACAGATTTACAAAACTCTTTGCAGCTCCATTACATGCCAAGGTTTGTACACATCACCACTAGAAAGAGGGGTCAGACAGACCTCTTGCAGAGGGGCCACAGCACCACCTTGTCCTTGTCCCTCACCAGCCTGCCCGCCAAACAGCTTCTAAGCCTGCAGTACTGAAGGCAAGCAGGATTCTTCCTGAAAGATTTTCCAAGCGCTAGGTAGGAATCCCCTGCCAAAAAAGGGAGCTTCTCCCATTCTCCACCTTCTGTTCTTCCACTCAGCTCTGTTACTCCAGACTCTACCAGAAATGGCCATCTGCGCTTGGGCCAGTCCAGCGTGGTGAAACATTTGAAAGAAAAAAAAGGTTGATTTAAACAGACTGAGAGCTGTTAAGGTTACTTCTTAAAACAATTTCCCATACATTTTGTAGTTCATCCGGGAACTTCTGTTCCTGCATCCTGCAAGGAACAGCACATCCCCTGGACAGAGGGACAGGCGTTACACTTGCACACCCAGCCTCATAAATCTACACTGGCTCCCAGTGCTTTGTACTTTAAGAGCTCTGTGTCCCTTTCTGCACTTTCTTTTTCCAGTCTCAGGATGGAGATGGAGGTGCTCCAGCTCAAGCCAATGGGGTCTCCTCACTCCTTGCAAAACAGTCCCCACGCCTGGGAACCCCAGCTATTTTGAACTGTCCCCCTTCTCAGATTCTGCCTCCTTCATCGTTTCAGGCACAAAACCTGGCCTGTGTGCCCCAACATGGGTGGCATATGACAGGAAGGAGGGTGTCAGGGACTGCCTAGTGTGTGCCACCTCCCTGGAGCTCTCCTGCTGCTCTGTTTCATAGATGTCAAAGCTGGAGGCCTCTTTCCAACATCAGGTCTCCTGCGCATTGCGAGCCAGCAAATCGAATCACGTCCAGATNTGGGGGTGGGGTGGTGTCATTAATTGTCAACTTGGGCTTTAAAAATCCCACCGTGGTAGGGAACACTCACTTACCTCTCTTCTGATGGAGCATGGCTTCCAATGCTTGATGTCCCCTTCAACTTTCCAAACCTCCTTCCCAGGCAGCTTCTCTTCACCCACCTCCTAGGAAAAAGACAAACACAACCCACTGCCTCACCACTGAGGTGGTCTCAAACCTTGCTTTTCAGACCCAGGTCCAAGTGCTCTGAGGCACTAAGGCCAAAATGGGCTCTGTTCCCATGTTTCTCCCCTTGGTCCTGTGCATGCAGCAAGGTCTCTCCTCTGCCTGCTTCCTGCTGGTTCAGATACACACACTTCCCAAAGAGCAAAATCTTTTGGGGGTGGTGCACAAGGGACACTTGCTTGTGGCTGGAAAGTGCAGCTAAAGCAAGCATTGATTCCACTTACAGGATGAAATTGGCAGGAGAGCAACTGAATTTTCTGTCCAGTTCTAAAGTGCTCTCAAAGTGATCTAATTTATCACTGCGGCGGCAGCAGCAGCCATGCAAATGCTCTCCCAGCTCTCTGGCTTTGCAATCAGGTGATAAGATGACTTCATGTCAGCAGATGGGTCCAGGTTCTTTGTCTGTCTCCAGTTCTTGGGTCCTCACCAGATCTTGCGGTTGCACTTGGCCCTTTCAACCCTCTGCTGTGCTGCTGCACCGTGGGTGGCTCTGACAGGCATAGACTCTGGGCTTCATGGTTCAAACCACCATGCCTGCTTAGAGGAGACTTCTGTCTCCCCAGGGCACGTGGCTGTGAGTTTGGTCTTCAAGAAGCAACAGCATTGGTACGTTGTGGTGGGCTGTGCTTCTTTTCCTGTGCCCTGGTGAGAAAGGAGTGGAGAGGAGCAAGGGATCTGTCTCTTTCTTTGAAGAAATAAAGATTCATATGTAGAGTCCCTGTCTCAGCCCCTGAGAGCAGACAAATCTCATAGTAGGAGAGATGGGCCTGTCCAGGATGTGCCATATGCTACACTGCATATGGGACAGCAGAGACTTTAGGGCACCTGTGGGTACAACCAGCCAAGGAGGGGGCATGTGAGGTTGGAAGAGGGGATGTAGAAGTGTAGGATAGGGAGGGTGGGGGGACAAGGACTGGGTGAGGAAGAGGGAGGAGGATTTGAACACTGAAGGTTGGGCTTTTTTGTGAATAGTGCATGGACCAAACATCTCAGTCTTTGTCCCTGGGACTCTGCTGACATCACTCACACGCCCTCCAGTGGGAGCAACTGTGCACTAAGTCTATCTTGGAGCGAGATTCAGCTTGTATAACTTTAGGTGTGGTTCAGCTGATCAGATGGATGTGTCTGACTACCAAGTAAGATGGCTCAACAGGTGCCACTGATTGACACACAGCACCCTTGGATATACCTTCATTTAGACATGCAGAGCTAGATCCGGTTGCTGACACATCAGCAGCTAGCCTCACTCCAAATGCCTAAGAGTACCTGAGACATCCCCACCAAAACAGCAGCTAGAGGTCTGAGCTGCACCATTCTCTCTGCCAGACTCCTGCTATCCAATTTACACTGCAAGCTCAGAAGGAACACGCAGTCAATAGACAGAACAGCATAGTCCCTCCTAAGCTCACAGGTGACACCAGCAAAACATACCCACCACATCCACATAACCTCAGGGCTCTCTGAGCTGAGCTATGGAGTGAGGATGACCTGGACATCCAGGGCAAATTTCCAGCTTTCATCTTAAGTTTGCTCATTTTTACCCATATTTCTGCTTACATCTTTTATGAAGGCAAATAAATGCCAAAAAAAAGGAGAGACGGATGAGCATTTGGGAGCAGAAACCACCAATGTATCAATGTCTGTCTTAGGAAAGAGGTGAGTGGAAGAAATACAGAAGGATGATGTGATGACATGCATGCAGACCAAGGGACACATGGCTCTCACTGGAGTCACTGGGGTCCAGGGTACCTCATCGACCCTCCCCATCCTCTGAACAACCTCCAACACACATACAGTTTCTTACCTAGAAGTAAGCCTGAGTGCGATTGAAATAACAGCATCCCTACAGCCCAAGTGGCAATAGGCTTTTCCTGAGCATTGAGCTTAGAAAAAGGATGAGACACAGAGACTACAGCCCTCTGGAGAAGTCTCGAGAAGAACCGATCAGTGCTTCTGCCAGAAGTTACAGCAGAGATGAAGCTCCAGCACAGCTATGCTGCTCACACACAGACCACTGGAAACCAGCACAAGTTTAACAATTGGATCACACCCTCTATGCAGAGCCCAAGACCAAATGCTGTAAGCCATCACTATCATCCTAACTAGCAGGTAGGACATGTGGTCACCAGCATGGATGGGGCTCACACAACCTAACATCAACCATGAACAGAGCAGATGTGCACATCTGGCCCCAGTGCTCAGATCCCTTCATCGTACTGCACTTCACCTTGGGATGGCAGGACTGAACACCCCTGGCATACCTCTGTTGACTGTCACAGATGTGCAGGGCACAGATGGGGATGCTTCTGCAGTGGACAACTGCGAGTGGAGACATAAACCCACTCTTTCTGCATGCTCCATCACCTTGAGCTGTGTACACAACACCTGCAAGTCATTTATGCAAAGATAAGCCTAACTCAATCAGCCAGAGCCTTAGCGTAATTATGACCTGTTTAAGCCTCAGGTTCAGGCTTCAGTAATGGTTTTTGAGCGAACTAACAGTATATAACAACATGACTAATGATGCACTGTACTTAGCATATGCAAAGGACCTCATCTTGGGTAGCTACCTACAGCACCTTTTGACAATAAGATCCTGTGCAACCAGGTATGTTCTACTAAGCAGACAGTACGTCTCTTATTTGTGTACCAAAAGTTTTAATTTAGATTACCTCAGAAGAGACCCAAGGTAAGGAGAAAATTTTGCTGCCTTCAGGAAACCAAGAAGTACCCTTTCAAACTGGTATAAGACATAAGCTCAGTGTGTGGGCAGCTCTGCATTTACCAAAGGCCAGGCATGCTGATAAAACACCTGAGAACAGGCCCCGCACTTGGAGAGAAATGTCTTTTAGAGCAGTTTCTGACACGTGTAACTCCCCAAACAGCATCTTGTGCCCTCTGGACAGATGGGCCAAAACTCCCAGTCTAATTTCTCCTCTGACAAGAAACAGACAGAGGGGGGAGACACTGCTGTGATAAATCACCACTTCATTGAGGTCTCGGTCACTGCCACACATGATGTCCTCATAAGCAAACCAAAGGAACAAGATCCAGCCAAAGGCAACACCATTTTATGAGGTCTTCTGGATGCGTGTAACAAGGTTAACCTGTCAGGGTAAGTTCAGTGGCATCAGCTCTGCTCTTCTGTTAAGATCCATGACACAAACTGCAGCTGCTCCACAAAGATTAACAGAAATATAATAAATATCTCCCTCAGGAACCCGAGAAATAGCCCTGCTGCAAGACACCAGCAAAATATCCAGAGACAATCACCAGAGGCTTCTAATTATCCTAGTCTATAATAATTAATTGAAATGAGGAAATACATATGCAATATGAAAATGATGTATTGAGGGGGATTTATAAGGGCATCTTCCCCAACTGTGGACAGGGACAACAGGGGAAAGTCTTCTTCCAGCTGAAACATGCCAGGGAAAGGAGCAGGGAAGGAGTCCAGCCTCCAGTGGGAAGAGGGGCAGGGGTGGACGAGGCTTGTGTTAATCACTGGGGACTCAGCCACACTGACAATACAAAAAAAGAAAAAAAAAGCGACTAAAAAAAACCCCATATGGCAAAAGCTGCGAGTTAAAGAAAAAGGGGGAGTTGTGGGGGTTTTGTTTGGAGAACCAAGGAGATGCTCTTCAGGGGATCAAAACCCACCATGAAGGTGAGAAGCTTGAATTTGTCTAGATGTCAGCCTCAGAGCAGGGCTGGAGAAATGGCCATAGAGCTGTATTTCTATGATGTGAACTAATTAAAACCCAACACGGAAGTGTAAGTGCTAAGGAAGTTTCCTCATTTCAGAGCCCCACAGCAGACTGCACAGATGCCTTCTGAAGGCCACAAGCACCACATTGACATTGCACAGCCGTGGCGTGGCGTGCTTCCACCTGACACAAGGCAACTAGAGGAACACACGGAGCAATGAGAAAAGGAGCATGCTACCATCGCCGATGCCCCCATGTGAGGCCAGCTCAAAAATTCAAGTAAGTAACTGTGACACGAATGCGGGAACGAGGAGGAGACAACCAGGTAAGACCATTTTATGTGTGCGCCATTTCTTGCGCTCTTCTCTGCGGAGCGGGGAGGAGGACAGAAAGATGAAAGCTTTATTCAACACATCTTCAAAGTTTGCACAAAGGGAATCCTGTATTTGAACAGCTGTAGTCGAAGAAAAGTGTGGGCTGGGCTCAGAAGTAACACATGGAAATACAGAACTGAGAAATACTGACCTTTGCCAAGTCCAGTGCTCTTTGCCATCTTCTGCTTCCTCAAGCTGTTTTCTGTATTGCAGTAGCTGGGTAAGAGCTGTACGGACACTGGCTGTTTCCAAATCTCCATTTCTTGCTAATTGCACCATCGGTGCTTTCTTCACCTTACATTTCTTCAATTTTTTTCCCATTCTTTTTGCCTCTTGCCGCACCCAATGCTGCTTTTGTCCATCCCTTTCAAACACCCATCTGGATTATGGGTGAAGTCTGAGATTTCTCGCTCAGCAGCAGGAGGCGAGAAGAGCATCCCAAGCACTGAGGGCTGGTCCTGGGTAGCAGGGAGAGGATGGCAATTACTGTGCTCTTAAAGCAGAAAGAAGGTGGGCCAGGCCAGCATGGTGCCAGATGGCTGGGGCATATTTTAGCAGCAATGCATTCCTCATCCTCATCCATGCACCATTCACAGCAAGAGCGGGGCATAATGAAACCCCACATGAAAAACCGTAAGAGCAGCTATGCTGGTGCAGAGCAAGACAATGTCTCCCGCCAGGGCTTCTGCACCTCTCACAGGGAAGAGGAGTAAGCCATCCCCACACCACCATCCCAAGAAGACCTGCAACAATCCATCTCCCACAGTGTGGGTGCAGCTGCCAGCCCCCCCAGCTTGGAGGGGTGACTCCACCCTTGCACCCCTGGACAGGGCTTCAGAAGGGGCTGGAGGGAGTCTAGCCTCCACCTCTTACTGCAGCTCTGCTACCCACCAGCCCATCTCTTCCCTTTCTGCCCCCAGGCTCATTTTAACGGGCACTTCCCTAAGTTTCTCACTTTCCCCCACCTCCCCTTTGCCAGGTTCACCCAATTTCCACTGCCCTCTTCGGCAGCCTCTCTAGTGTTCCCACACTCTGGTGTGCATTTCTTCCTCTCCTATCGTCATCTCTCCTCAGACCCCGCATCTGTCCACGTCCCCTTTCTCCTGCAGAGATCTCCCCCCAGATGCTCACCCCCATGGGACATATACCAGCCCTTCTCTGCACAGAAGTAAAGCTGAGGAAAGGGGATCCCTTACCCTCTCACTAACACCGACCACTTCTCCTTGAACTCCGTGGCTGAGATGGTTGCTGCCATAGACCCCCGACAATTGGAAGACATGAGCGTTGGAGCAGAAGCCAGGCTCTGCCTTTCCTCAAGCAAAAAGGTGGGACATGGAGACAAGGGACAAGGCTTTTTTTGCAGCAGCGATGCATGGGAGCGATGCGGTGAGAGGGGGGCTGTAGTATGAGAGCTCAGATTTCACTGAGGTCCTCCGCTAGGAATGTATTAATCTCATTGTGATTCCTCGTTTCTAATTACAGTGAGACCTAGCAGTTCACTGGGCTTACAGTAGTGTTGCTGGTGCTCCAGTTGCTCAGCCATGTGATGCCCAGGCAAGCGCCTTACAGAAATTCATCAAATCACACTAAAGCTTTTATCATTCAAGACTGCAATTTCAACAAGAAAAGAAAATACACGGTGGATGTCGAAGGACAACTACGCTATCATCAGAGATGAGCTGTGGAACGTACAGCCTTTGTGAAGTTTTCCCACGTGGTACAGATGAGACTGGATTTATTGTGGACATTTGCTGCCCTAAACCTTGTACAATGGCTTCATCCATCCAGACTAAATAAAACAGGTGCAGCCCACCCTGGCTTTGACGCAGAGAGGTCCCCCTCTTTATTTTGGAAAATAATCACATGACTGCCAAGGTCCTGGAACAGAGACACCATGCCACAATTTACAGACTAAATACGGTATGAGCTAATGTAAAGATTGCCTTCCTGACCTCGCTGACCACACAACGATGACTTCAAATGTCCTCACGTGTGTAAGAGGGTGCAATCATGCTTTTTATATACATTATCACACACCACTTTTCAGCAACACCCCAACATACAAACCCATTTTGTCCCTTTATCAACTTGCAATATTGAGGTGAAATAGGCTCCTGAGCCCAGGGCCATTAAAGCCTGTCGGTGCCCTCAGTGCCCTGGCAAAGACACATGCTTTTCAAAAAGGACAGTCGCACATAAATGCTGCTCAAAGGAAGGCAACAGCAAACATGCATGTCCCTTCTACATGTGGCTAATGTTTTTCTGCATCGTTAAATCTTTTTTTGCAATGTATCGTGAAATCATAGCTCATCAAACACTTTACATGTAGACAATTTTCAAAAGCCCTGTCTGGCATTGACTGTAATAAAAGGCAGGATGTATCTGCTTAAACCTATTGAAATATTTAATCACAGATTGGCTTGTCTGAGAAACAGTATGCGAACTGGAGAAAATGTTCGGATATCTATGCCTGTGTATGACAGGACTGGAACTGAGGCTCAGCATGCACAATTCATTTTGCCCCTAAATTTGTAATTTTAAACCCAGACAATTTTCATCTCTGTTCTGGGGCTGGCTACATAATCTGGACCTAGAGAAGCTTCCCAAGTCACTCTTAAATCAGGCATTTATCATGGTTCATCTGAAGCAGTTATTTTAGAGAGACACCCCAGGGAGGGATTCAATTGGCTGTTATAGATGCTTAAAATACAGCCACCTGCATTTCATCCAGGCACCCAAAGCTCCCTTTACTGTCAGTGGAGGTAATGGGTGCAGGTCATGTCATCCTAAAGTAGACATCTAAAATAGCTTAAATGAATCTCAAATGAACTCCATTCCCAAATGTAATTTAAAGATGCAAAAAGATAGCAAACATATTGCTTCCTTTAGGATATGTTCTCCTGACAGATTCCTCTCCTTGTTAAAAGTCTGAATCATATTCTGAGCTTGAAATTGCTTAAAATTTTTCATCCCTAAGTCTTAGTACGTCTCTGCCCGTTATATTAAATATTCCTCCACTCACATTCTTTGCTAGGTACATAAATAGTGCACGTAGTCAAGTAACTTCCCAACCTTTCCCTTACATTACCTCCTTTTCTTTTCATGCTAAATACTACAGAGGCAACAGTGCCTGGAAGCTGTTCTTCCAATATGATGTTTCTTAGCTTTTTATTTGTTTTCTTTGGAAAAGCCAACATTCGACATGGAAAAGAAGGAGCTCTGGTCTCCACTAATTGGAAATTTTGCTAGCCGCTAGCATTTGAATTGATTGGCCACCGAAATAAAAAATCTGCCCCAAACCTTACAGCACAGACGCAGAAGACCACAGAACATCCTTCTTTGTGCAAGAAAAGGGTTTGATAGTGGACGTGAAGCAGGGGAGGCATAAGGGGACTTGTTGCACAAGCACAGGTCTACACTTTAAGCAAGCGTAAACTCTTCTGTCCTGTCTCACCTCAGCATCTTCAGGCACTTTGTATGCCCATCAGTCTGGTGACACCTTCAGATTTTATGGTCTCTGCCCTTGGCTTGGTCTGGGTCAGCACTTGAAATTTCAACTCCAAGGCATGTGCGTTCAGAGACAAATCATGCTGTTTATTTATGACAGCTGGAAACAGCTGGACTGTTCCTGTTCAAAGTTCTAAATGTTTGGGGTTGGGGTTTTTTTCTTTTTTTTTCCCTCTTTCTCCAGGAGGATTACCACAGAGCAATACTTTCTGTAAGTCTTGATCCACACCAAAAAAAGTTATCTGAATGGAAACCATTGTGCAGCTTTGGAGAAAGCAGACCCTGAGGTCACTGCAAGATTAGCAATCTCAAGTGGTCCCACCAGCCTGAGAAAAGCTGCCTCCCTCCAAAGTACGGTACAGCTTCTGCAGCATTAGGAAATAGCACTGAAGTAGCAGCCCAGCCCAGATGCAAACCTAACTTCGTGCCTTTAAAAACCATGTGCAAAGAAGGATCAGACATGGGGAACGTGGAAGGGTTTGGAGGAGAGACAGCAAGATGTCAGACCTTCTGAGAAGCAGGTTGCCATGGAGACTGGCTTGTTTAACCCAATAAGGGTCAGGCAACACTTCAATGTTCAAGCTAATTTAATTAAAGAGGTAGGAAGGATAAGCAAAATAACTTGGCATAGACTTCACTTTGGGATGCTGTTCCTTAGACTGGGCAGGATTCATGATGCCAGGCTTTGGTTGGCCATCTCAAGCATCACAGGACCATTTGTAACCAACACCAGCCCCTGGAGAGGAACACATCAGGGAGGAAGGACCAGATGCAGA
>VYZV01007073.1:50299-86662 GCA_013401275.1 Pandion haliaetus | reverse complement strand
GCATTGTGCATCACTTGTTTTGCATATTCCAATCCTTTTATTATTATTATAATTTTATTATTGTTATTATTATCATTATTAGTTTCTTCCTTTCTGTTCTATTAAACTGTTCTTATCTCAAACCACGAGTTTTACCTTTTTCCTTCCAATTCTCTCCCCCCCCATCCCACTGGGTGGGGGGGAGTGAGTGAGTGGCTGCATGTGCTTAGCTGCTGGCTGGGGTTAAACCATGACAGCATCTCAGCACCAAAAGCTTTAGTGTGAGCAGCTGAGCCCCAGACATCAACATGACAACGAACAACTTGCACCCTGAGGTCTATTCATAACATTGACAAGGGGTGGGCATCAGCCGCAAACTCCAGAGCCTTCCACTTAGTGGACTGCACAACTGAGTCAAGGCCCAGGACAGTGCAGAAGAGGGAGCATTGCATGTAACACAGGTGCAAGAGAAGACATGTCTCTCTAGCGTCTGGCACTGTGAGCAACGCTGCTTCCTTCCAGCAGCTTATCCAGGTCTCCGGGAAGTCCTGTCCATACTGACCTTGGGGATGTCTTGGATAAGCTAGATTATTTCAAATGGCTCTAAATGCCTTAGCTAATGAAATTCAGTCAGGCCCTGAATCCTCACCCCTCATCAGTGGACAAAAATCAGGTCAGGCCAAACCAGACATTGTATTCGTTGGGCTGAATCACTCTCCAGATTCCAGCAGCTGCATTGGCTACGTCTCCATTGACTGCAGTAGGGTGTTTGGACACCCAGCACACAAATAGACAACCTCAGCTGGGTGAGTGATTATAGGTTTCCTCATCTGCAAACTGAATGTCTCTGCAGAGCTCCCAATTCTGAAGGAAATTTAAGGCATCTACATTTACATTGTCTACTCTTAGCAAGATGAATCCCTCCTCCAGTGGAAAATGCAAGAGCCTTCACCTCTCTGCACATAGCTGCTGTATTTTTCAAAAGCAGTCAGAGGAACAAAATGGGAATGAGTCACAAAGAAATTTCTTCCTGTAACAGTAACACATGTGCAGGGAGGTGCACATTATTCAGTTTAGTTACTGGCATGTCAAAAAAAAAAAAAAAGCAGCCAGCCACACAAGCCAATGTCAAAGGTATTTATGACCTTCACCCAGCAAAGGTTCATGGATGAACCTCTGCAGCATCCTCAGCATCCATGCAGAAACTGTCTGTATTGTTTGGGATGTGCCAAATAACCTACCTGCCTGTAGGTATTCACTTTTTGCTAAACGAGTGTCCAAACACGAAATTGCACCAGATTACGTAAAATAGTAAAACCATATAGAAAGGGTGTAAGAAAGATAGATCTTTGTGTTAAATCCAATCTAATTCTGTATTTGGTGATCTGCTTTAGTTTTGCAAATCTCAGTGTTCTAGTTTTGTGGTGACTCAGTGTCTGCTAGCCAGATACCTGAGACAGTTCTGTGTCGTGGCACTGTGGGACTGCCTTCTCCCGTGCCCTGTTTTATCTGCATTTTAGTGTATCAAACATTTTTTTCATCCTTTTCTACGGAGCTGTTTGCTTTGCTGGCTGAATTCAACAGGAGGAGGGACAGAGGAGTTTGAACTACTGAGTTTTTACTCAACGCCAATGCCTCTGAGCCCAGAGAGGGACTTCTCACAGGCTGGTATAGGCAATATTTCTCTCAGGTTTTACTTCCCTCAGTCTGGCTGCTACTAAAGTTGGACATCAGCCTTCAGTCCTAAATAGCAGAAGGAGTAGAGTTCTACTGCTGAGTACTTTTAGCAACAGTTTTACTGGGTTTTTTATCTATCCAGTGGTTTCTTTACTGCATACAACTTGCAAAGCTTTCCCTTGTAATGTTTTTATAGCCAGCCCAAAGCTCCCTGATGTGTTTGTAATGAGCCTCATGTATGTATAATTTAGGGTATGTTTAATCTCTCTGCCTCTGTAATAAAAAATTTACTGTTTTGGTTGGTTTGGGGCTTCTTCTAAAATATCATCATTTTTGTTTTTTCCAGGCTGACCCAAGAACCCCATGTGGTTGAGTCAGACTGCTCCAGTAGGGACAGGGAGTAATTGATGTACCAGAGATGATGACCTTTGTTGGGCTGAGACTGCATCTCTCCATTATTCCTTTTTTTTCCTTTTGCTTGAAGTCCTATCTGCATGAGGTTTGTTTGCATCCAGCCTGAGATGGATGGTGTATGGATTTAATGAGGTCGTGTTTTCCCACCAGTTCCATTTGTAGCCATTTAATGTTCATCTCTGAGTAGCAGATTGAGTTAAAGGCTATTTGAAAGTCTATGATGCAGACAAGCATTCTGCCCAATTTTTATTCTTTTACATATTTGTTAATAAGCATCTCCAGGGTAAAGGTGAGGCCCGTGGTTCACTTCTTGGAGAAGAAGCCAATTTGGTACTCCTGGATTATGCTGTCGTTGCTGAGATACTCTGAAATCCTGCTCCTGACATGCAGAGCAAGTGCATAGCCTGCACAAGGGTAAAAACATCATCATGGCAGTGTTAATGCTGTGCAAATTCAGGCAAACCTGCTGTTCTGCTGAAGCAGAAACATTTTACGGAGACATTGAGAATGGGACGAGCATCAGTGAAGAAGGGTGATTCTTCCCTACACTGGTCATTGCACACAGGGAAAGCATGGGCTCAGGTGCCATCTTGCCAGATCTGAGATGAAAATTTCTGCTCGGTCTCTTGCACAGGATGCAATTCCTTGACTAAATGGAGATGTCAGGAGCTATTATGTACCCGTCCTGGTAATTGCACAAAGAGAGATCTTCTAGCCAGGAGGCAGCTCCATTCCGATGAGTTTGGAGATGTCTGCATCTCCAGCACATCAACCTACATCAGCCATTTTGTAACCTTAAGGGCTTTCTGTGGCTACCCTTGGAAAGCACCTAGGAAAATAATTCCACATAGGCCGGGGGCATAGCCTATACATATGCTGTGGTGTTCCCCCAAGCGCTGGCAGTGATGGACAACACACACCTGAAAATCTGCATGCTTCCTCAGGAGGCTAGTACCTGTTGAAACCGTGGCTGTGGCAGACTCCATCAACCCTCTGATGTTTGCACCATGGGCCCTAGTCGCTCTGTTACTCACGTATGTGGGCACAGTCCAGCCTCATCTACTGTTTCACCATGGCAAAAGCATACCAGAAGTCAACAACTCCCAAATCACGCACAGTTCTCCACCTCAAAGCTAACAGCAGGCTTTGGTCTGCAGACAAAACACCCAGCTCCACACCATAACGCCCAGTTGCACAATACTTGAGCCACACACGCTCTTCATCCTCCACACAGCTCATAAAAAACTGCACCTACAAATATCCCATGCACACCTGAAGCACACAGCCTGTGTGAAGAAACTCAAACGTGGCAGCAAGTGGTACAGTGACATGCCCTGAAAATCCTGACACCTGTGGTACAGAGGCTGAAGTACTGCAGCCAGCAAAACACACTGGCAGCCAAGCCATGGGGCAGAGGCGCTCTTCAAGCCCTGGACACAGCACATACACACAGCACGCACTTCCACACGTGCACTCTTCCTACAGGGGAGTCAGGAATGTGAAACCAGCTACTGCTATTCCCAGGAGTCTTTCATTTAAAGGCACCGTAAAGGAAGAGCTCTCTGCCGCATCTCTTTGGACTAACTGCCTTTGAAACAATTTTACTCTAGCTTCCCTCTCGGCTACTGTCAGGTTATTCGTTTTCTCTGTCAAAAAACCTTTTTATTCACTGGGAATCTCAGCAGGGTTCTTCACTTGTTAATATTGCTGATTAAATTTTATAGTCTCCAACGTAAATATTCAAAGAGACTTTCCCTTTTCCCACCATTTAAATAGCACAGACCGTGCATTTACATACATCTTGTACAGGAATTAATTGGATGGGACTAAATCAGAGCTGCTTGCACAGAGCATCCAAGGCTGAGAACAGACATGACATCTAACATACATCCCCAAGCGTGCTGGCAAGATCCCCAGACAGCCTTGCCTGGCAGTGCTGGGCTTCCCAACCCCACGGGCACTGGCGACCTGCCTGCTTAGCTGCCCCTCCTGCCCCCCGCGATTGCTACGTATCAGAAAGGGTGCAGGAAGCCTTGTGTCTGTCTCCAGGATGTCCTGGCTCAAGTCCAGTCCTCACAAACCTGTGCAGGGAGGAAGGAAAGAAGGAAGAAGGTGAGGAAAACCCTCTTGTACATGTTGTATTTCACTACAAATAGCAAACCTCTGTGCTTCAAACGATGACTGCAGGGCAGGCGAGGGCACCATGAATCAGGGCTTGGCACTTCTCCAGCCATTAGCATCCATTTCCTTCACTCGCTCCAGACTCAGTCTTGGTAGGGGAGACCTGAGAAAGGATTGCACCCTCTGGCCCAACGAGCTGTTCTGTGGCAGAGCTGGTGACTTCAGACCGGGGTCTCCTCCCCACCATCACCATCTGCTTATCTTTCTCCGTTTACTATTTCATTCATCTCCCTCCTGTAGTGCAAGGCTCTGGCATGTCTCCCCTGCCCTGAAGACCTCATGCTAGTGGTGGGAGAAGCCAGAGCCCCCTCAGACAGGAGCCAGACTGCAAGGGAGGGAGCCATGTCCCAGCACTTGCATTGCAGGATTCATTTCTTTGCAGGTTACAGCAATAATTCCTCTCCTGCTTATAGCAGAAAGCTCACACCTTGAAGGGCTTCACCTCTTGTGTTAATAGGAGTTGCTTAAGGAGAGCACTTCTAAAGAGGGGCATAAATCTTTGATGAGGATTCATGAACGCACTGAGCAATGCCCAGCCAGCTGAGAGTTAAACGGGCAGAGAGGCTGCAGGAAGGTTATTTCCTCAGCCCCATCCTACTTTGTTGTTCAAAGTGCTGGGACAACAGGCCCCAGCAAGCAAGAGGGGTACTGAAGTGAGCCAGAGCCTGTGCCTCTTCTTGTACCCTTACAGCATCTCATGATTATCATTAGTTTATTATCACCTGATCCAGCGCTATATTTTCCCTCCTCTCCATCATCAATTCTTTCTGTCTGCTTCTGGACAGAAGGAATGACATTCTTTTCCCTGGCATGTGAAAGACTATAAAACCTGGTAAGTATCAATCTCAGCTTCAACATCATCAGCCAAATACTGACACTGCTTAAACAAAGGGGAGCGCAGGCACAGCGTGTCACTCCTGCTGCTGAGGACAGCCACAGGGAGGTACGGTGAGATGGAGAGAAGCTGTTATTGATTCAGCTCCACATTGCAAAGCCCTTCCCCTTCCTGCATTAAGGGCTAATTTTAGGCTGGGATGATTTGATAATGTGGTAATGTTCATCATGCAAACCTATTTCATTTCCTGTCCAAAATGGACAGACATGGGGAGCAAAGCTCCAGCGGAGCAGAACAACATTGGGTGTTGGGCAGCAGCAGGGTCAGTACAGCTGGATGCCATCAGAGCTTTATCATGTGCCCTGCTGCTTCTCTGCTGGTGTCTCTCCCTCTCCTATCCTGTCCCCAGATGCTCTGGACATAGGTGATGACGCCTCCAGAAGCACCAGCCCCTCTCCAGCAGTGTTGCCTGGTGCAAGTGAGGCCCCCTGGCAGAGGTTGCCCAGACCACGGGGTGAGCTGCAGTGCACTGGGATGCTCCGCAGGTTTGCGGCCTTCAGTTTTCTTTGCGCAGCAGATAGGACGCAAGGTCAGTTATGAACCCAAGGCTTGTCCTGAAACCAAGCTGGGACTTGAATCCAGAGCAAATTCTGTCATCACAGAGCTGATTCCAGTGAATCTGCGTCTAACGAGAACAGCACGTGCGGGAGTCTGGAGCCAAGACAAGACTCTGCCCTGAGCTGTTCCCTGGACAGCTGTGGAAAAGCAGGGCCGTACCCGAGACATTGATCAACAAGAAGATACAGCAGCAGCGCAAGCTCATCCCAGGGAGCGTGCCCTTCCTTACCCCAAAAGAGATTTCACCAGTAAGAAACACCACGCAGAGCTGTGCTGAAAGTCCACTGTGTGGGTGGCACAGACCAGGCTAGGCACAATGTCCAAGCCCATAGCAGGAGCCTTGGATATCTGATTATCCGTATGAGGAAATGAACACACAGCATTTGGTCTCTCCTTCCTGCTGCCACACCACAAGCGCTGCAGAGCAAATGGCTGCAGGAGATGTCGGGCCAAGAGGAGCTGCACAGAGCGGATTATCCTTGGCTTTTCCCTGGACACACAGAAATGATGTGATGCTTTATCACTGCAGGACAAATCGCAGTTCTTTCCACAGGCTCCTGGGAACAGCAGGGGAGGGCAATGCTCCCATCCCACCCCAGCCATCACACCTTGGAGCCAGCGGAGCTGCAGTCGCCCTCGTCTGCATGGCTTTGCCTGATGCTGCGGCTCTGAAGCCAACTGAGTCACATTCTCATCAGACCCTGACTTAAATGACGGTGCAGAGCCTTGATGCTGTCTGGTCTGAGCAGGGCGAGGCTGCTGGCACAAGCCCAGCCACTGGCCCTGCACACATCGAGCAGAAATACTGCAGATTGCCTGCAGCCAGGCAGGGGAATTAGAGATGATGGAGGAGCAGGGACTGGGCGCAAGCCAGGAGGAAGGGATGCAGCGAGCTCACAGCTACCTGGTGCAGCATCCCTCTTCTCGAAGGGAAGCACCAGAAACACGGGGGAAGCGTGCCCCTCTCATCCTGCCATGCTCACCCCAGCCCTTCTTCCCTCCCCAGCACTGTCCTAGTCATTTCCAGGCCACCACCCCTTGAGAGGTGCTCATAAGCCCATGCTTCTCCTTGCCCCATAGGCCATGCCATGGTAGGGGTGGGAGGAAGTAACTCACAGAATAGACAATTCTCTCAAAGGTCTGCGTGAGCTCATCTGGTGCTTTGCACACCCAGAAACCCAGAGCAGAGCTGCACAGTCATCTCCTGGGCTACGCTGTGGCTCTTGAGCCTGCATGACATGGGCTGCAGGCAAGCAGCAAAGCGGGACTGCTCCTCAACAGAAGGTGAGCCAGGAACCAAGGGTGAGGACAAGGCAAGCGAGGGCAGCAGCCAGACTAGGAAGGGGCATGCTCCCGTAACAGCCGAAGCAAGAAGGGCAAACCAAGCAGGTTAGGGTCAGGACTGGCTGGGCATGGGGCTAGACACAGGCAAACCTGCCATGTAGCTGAGTCAAGGACCAAGGGCAAGGGCTTGAGCTTAAATGCAGGTCCAATGGGTGCATGGGGAGAAAGCTACTTACCGAAGGTTTCTTGCAGCTTTTTCTCACAATTGAGCTGTTTTCCCTGCAGTCAGACCCAGCACAGTACAGATGTCCCAACGCCAAGGAAGGGGCGAAGAGGTTG
This sequence comes from Pandion haliaetus, assembly GCA_013401275.1. NCBI lineage: Eukaryota > Metazoa > Chordata > Aves > Accipitriformes > Pandionidae > Pandion > Pandion haliaetus. The sequence goes on along the minus strand of VYZV01007073.1, from coordinate 79,335 downwards.
TCCAGCTCAGTGCCATCCAGACCCTGACCACGGGGGACGCCCAGGATCTGGAGGTAAAAGTGGGGGGGAAAGGGGTAGCAGTGGCAAACTGGGGATCCACTGCTGTACATGCAACATATGCCTGGCTCCAGGACTGGTCTTGGGGCTGTGACAGCCTGCGCCAAAGCGATTCAGTCGCTTGGACTGCTGTCCAGTCCAATGAGGCTGCACAGTCCCTGCACCACTGCGCTTCTCTCTGGCAACTCTTACAGCTTCCGCCTGCTCATTTACTCCAGTGCTAATGATAATGGCCTTGCAAGCATCACCCCATCTTTGCAGGGCTTTTAAAAACTTGGCATGGGAATATGCAACATGGAAGAAACATGCAGGACAACTGGAGAGAGGCAGGTTACACCAGCAGAGCTCCTTAATTATCTGGCTGCTATCCTGTCAACACTGGATTGGTGTAGCGCCTGTGTTCAGAAACCAGAGGAGTGTGAAGAGAAGCACTTTTTCCCCAGGGCTCTGTCCAGCCCAATCTTCAGCAACCACAGACCTGAGCATCAAACCCAGAGTCAAGTTTCAAAAGCTTTGCCATTTTGGGGGTGAAGAAAGATTTGTTTTCATCACTGTTTGGACAGCCTTATTCTCAGCACTGGCTGCCCCAAGACCAACAGCGTTTACCTTTCCTCTTGACTCTTAGCATCTGCAGGCATCGTTCCCAGCCAGGGGAAGGTGGAGAGACAAAAAGTCTCTGTGCACTCAAGGCAAGCTGGGAAACCGTGAGAGCAAACCTGGTTAACCTGCAGCTACTGCAGCTAGCAGTGAGCTCTTTGCGTGAGGAAGACCCTCCATCCCATTGCCTTCAGCGCACGGACCCCTGCTCAGGAATATCTGCCAGCCAACACCATCCTGCTCTGTTCTCGCTTTCCTGAGCTGCAATGAGCTTTGTCCCCACACAGTTTTCCACACAGCTCCAGCTCATTGCACATGGGTTTGCAACCTGCAGACGGACCTCAGCCAGGCCTGGCGTTATTTTCAAGCTGAACCAGATTACGCTAACGATCTGTCTTTCAGGAAACAGCACCAAATGCCTCAAGTACATTCACTATTTAATCTTCTGTCACTAATGAGCCAGAGCCACTAACTTTTACTGTGCTCTGTAATTCCTTCTCCTGCAAGTAGTTCCATGGAACAGCTAAGGTTGCAATTCAATATGAGAACACTTAATTATCATTACTGATAGAGCATCATATGCTCCTAATTTGTGGAAATAACTTCAGAAACAAGCATCTTCTTCAGCGATGAAACAAATCTGCTATTCCAGCTTTTTCAACATGGTAAAGAGGAACATGCTAGAACATCTTAAAGTACATCGTTTGAGTCACACTTCCTTTAATAACTTACCCATTTTCAAATGGGGTCAATAATTTTGGCTGCCCACCTCCAGCAAAGTGGGGTATAAGTTTGCAACTGATGTGCACAAGGGATCGACTTGCAGCAGGCAGTGGGAATAGAGACAAACTCTCTGGAAACCCACCCCAGTCTGTTGAAATTCGTGCCCTTTGTCAGAGGCCATTTGGAAATGCAGATCTGTGTGTCCAGGCAAGCCCAGATAACATGCTCTCTTCTCTCACTTGGGCTCATTTGTGGTTTTAACCTGATAGGCGAGAAGGGGGGTCACAGCACCAGTGGAAGAAGCAGGCTAGAAGTGCAATGAGCGCAACAGAGGTTCCCGCAGAGACAAAATTCTGGTTTTGAAGCCACGGTGGCTCATGGGGATTAGTAAATGACTTCAGGAATTTAAAACCAGCCATCTCTGGTCTGCCTATCACCACTTCCAACAGCAGACAGCAAGGGAAGGCCGTAAGAACAGGGTAAGCATCCCTGGCATGCTTTCTCGTCCCCCAGTGACCTGTGGCTCAGGGATTTCCCAAGCCCGAGATGGTATCTTCAGGTTTAATGGCCCTTGATGCATTTTTCATCCATTAATTTGTCCAGCTGCTTTTTGAATCCACGCGGACTGGTAGCATCCACAGTGTCCTCAACTAACCCCCATGCTAAGTCAAGTATTTCCTTCTGGTTGTTTACAAAACCAGGAAAACTTTAGGAACCAAATCTCCCATCTCTCCTTAGACACCCTGGAGCAGAGCCACAGCACAGCTCTGGATTCCAGTTTGATAGCAAAAGGGATGCACAAGCGATGGAAGCCAGCCCCTGGCTAAGCAGAGGCAACGTGAAGAAACACTGCTGCTTTAACAGCCAGAGAAATGCAAAGTGATTGCAGAAATACTCACCATTGCCTCTATCCTCAGCTTCAGTCCCCTGCTGCTACAGAGCTCCCTCGGAGGCAAGATTGCCCGGGTCTCCAGCAATGCCGCTTATGCTGCATGTCCCGAAGTGTGCTGCCCTCTCGCACAACTCATCCACTCACCTCCCTTCTCCGACCCACACAGACTTCCCTATAGCCCACTCAGGTCTTGTTACTACAGACTCACACGCATCCCTGGAGCTCTTGGCTTTGCTGCTGGCAATGGTCCAGGCTCCTCTTCTGGCCACACTAGGCCTCCAAGCTGATCATGATTCCAGTCATCTCGTCCCATAGCAAGGCACAGTCAGGTCTGGCATGGCTCCGAGCGTCACTCCTCCTCTCATAACAGGTTTGGCCGAGTCTGCAAGAGAGGGTGTAACATAGCAGAGGACAGCAGGACCCTGGGGCGAGAAGGATTCACCCCTTTCCCTGGTATTTCCTACTGCACACTGTGTCTTCCAGCTTTACAACCTCCCTGGCTCTCTATTTATACCAAAGGAGTGTGCAGGCAGGGAGCAGCAAACAGACCTATTAGGGAGAACTAGGCTGCTATAAATAGTCCATCAGTAATTAGCTGCAGAACTATTCATTAAATAGGAAAGCATGTAAACAAGAACTGGAAACACTAGGGCTGAGGTACCCAAGCCATAGTCCATGTCCCACAAGGCCATGGGCTCTGAGCGATTTTAGAGCACTGCCAGGGAGCAAGAACAAGCCTTGTGTCCCCAGTGGATCCCAAGGGGAACACGCAGCAAAAGCCAAGCAAGGAGGAACACAGCGCACACAGCTTGAACACATATCTCTGGCTAGATGTCAGATTAGGTCCACTTTCACCACCACCTGCATCCATTTCCATGGGCTGGAGAGCCATTTTGCTTGTCAGTTTTTGATCCAATGCATTATTTCCAGCTAAAAAGCCAGCTGCCCTGCTTGACCCAGGAGCCTCTGACTCTGGGGCCATGCCTACAGCAGGCTGGTGGTTATAATTTGTGCCTGCAGAGGACAAAAGTCCTCCCCTGATTGATGAGTAGCAGGCAGTGATCCCTATAAGCCGCTCTGCTGTCCCGAGCAAGGAGGGATATTTCAGCATGGTGTATCCTATGCCCAGCATTGCCAGGACACGTGCCATGCCCTGCAGTAGTGCTGTCAGGATGGGACATTCAGGTCATACCAGCTGGCACCAACATTTTGCTCCTTGCCAGGGTCTGCCACCCCATCTTTGTTCCTACAGTTGCTTTGCTCTCACATCTTGCTACGTTGCCCCACAGCCAAAAACCATGCCTGCTCCCAGCCACGGAGTGTGGGACTGTCCACATCGGCTTCATCTGCTCAGCCCCAGGTTGCAGACATCTCCTTTTAGGTATCTACAAGAAGGTGCCTACAACTGAGCAGGTGTCGCCAGTGAGGACAGTACAGACCCTGGGGAGTGATTTGAAATCCTAGGGGAGCCCAGGTCTTGTGTAGACATGTTTCCTATCCACGCTTAACGCATTGTTCGCACACAAGGACTGAACCCATCCTGCAAGCCTTCTCAACAGCTGGGGAAGAGCAGGCTCCCCTTGGGACTTCATCTCGTCCTGAGGTGGTGCCTAAAAGAGAAGGGTATGTCAAACCTTAGCACAGCACGGGGAGGCAGGAGCAATTGGAAAAGTTTTAAGATTGCTCTGAAGCAACGACCTGCCTGGGAGAAGGAGCAGCCCCATAAGCAGTCACCCACCCCTAGCCTGCGTGTGCCAGCCCTAACCAGGCAGTACACAAGAGCCTGGCTCTGCCTGGGGCACTGTGCTTGCTCTGCTGCGCTGCAGTAGATGTACACGTTTGCCTACCAGACTGGCAGCAGAACTGGGTTCCTGTGTGACTCAGACTCCTCTCTGGAAAGGATGTGGCCCCAATCCCACACAGGCCATATGGTCCCAACCCAAAGACCTCCTGGTGCTATTAGCAATGTCCCTTTTGTACTCCCCAGCCAGCTCAGCTGCACAGCCCTCCCTCCCACTTGTCCTTCCACCACAGGCACCAGCTCCGAGGCCATCAGGGCATAAATAACAGGGGAGAGACACACTTGTGTCTTGCTCTTTACGGCCATTTCATTAGTGCAATTATGGTCCTCAAGAAAACCCAGGATGCATGCAACACTGCTCAGGCAAGCAGGTATGATTTGCTCCCTGGAGATGCATCAGGCAGGTGTGAAGCCCCAGCACGGAGGCTTCCCGTGCCCTGGGTCCCCACCAGCCCATCCACCACCCGGTGCTGCACTCTGGTTTCCATCCGCCTGTTCCAGCCACCCCCTGCCCGTGTGCTCCTGCTTCTGGTCCCTGTACTTGCACTGAGCAACAGATTGCTCTGCCCGCTTCCCTGCTGTTCCCTGGGAGCACTGCAAGCGTCGGCCTGGCCTGGTGGGGCCAGCTGAGTGATTCATGCTGGCAGGCTGAGGGCTCTGCAATGGGGGGCTGCAGGGGCTCCCCAGCAGACCCAGAGGTCTCCTCCGTGAGAACCAGGAGCAAATTGCTCCCATCACCCCACAGGAATGTCACTTGAGTCAAGAATCACTGAGGGAGGATGAAAACGCATGTGTTCAGGCAGGACCTGCCACCACAGCTTCTGTGAAGGCTTTAATTTCCCAGAGCTGCTCCAGAAGCTGCTTAGCAGAGCAAGCGAGGGAACACCAGCCCAGCTAAGCAGTTTGCATGCTGGCTGGCTGAGCATGGGGAGAGCTAACCTGGGCCAAACATCTGCAGGACATCATGCCAGGCTGCTCCACACCCTGTGGGGACCACTGGAGGGGAAGAGAGAGATGGAAGCTGCAGCTGGAGGAGAGCAGGCCCCTCACCGGCACTGTTTGATAGCACAAAGACTTTGCTGGAGGAGGACCTCACAGGGACATACAACCAGATGCAGGCTGATTGCCTGGTGGGATAAAGTAGCAGCACAGTTAAGGACAACAAGAGAAAGCCATGCTGTACTGCTCCCCCAGTAAACTGTCAGCAAACTTGTGTGGGACTAAAAAAAAATTCCCTATGCTAAGCAGCCTGACTTGACTGCAGCCTGTGGACCACTGTTGGCTACGGCAAAGGGCTCGGCCTCAACGTCTGCATAAAAAGCCAAACACATCCCACGTGCGATACCCAGATTTTCAAAAATGGCAGGTGTCTCCTTTGTCTGCAGGAGTCTGCAGCCCAGACGGCTTGGAAGAGCCCCCGTGCCTTGCACTGGAGGCCTCAACATGCTTTCTAATGGCTTACGCAGCTTGTGCTCCCACTCCTGGATGGATACCGCTTGGTTCAGCGATGCTGGATGGTGACACTTCCCTGCATGTGGGATAACTGACAGAGCACACGCGTGGGATAACACACCAGAACATCAGCCTGATTGAGAGACCAAGAGGTCACCAAGAGCTGCTTGCTTTGCTGCTGGCTGGATGTGGTCAGGAAACATTTCTGAGGACCACAAGAGACCCACATGTGAGGACTATGAGGCAGAGATTGACTTGCCTGCATTTGGTAGTCTTGGCCAGCAGCCTTTGCAATCTGATTTTGCCATTTGTTTTCTGCTCTCCTGTGGCTTCCTCTATGAGCATGATATCCAAGAAAAGCCAATCCACATAGGCCCTGGGGTAATTTGGCTTCCCTTTAAGGTGCTTTTAAACGGAGAAAGGTTTTCTGGAAGTACTGACCCACAAACAGTGCCAGAGAAGATGATGTTTAACTCCCAAGTCACTTAGTTTAATGGCACACTGTGTCCAGAAGTTCCCCAGATCTCCAACTATGACAGGAATCATTTCGTTCTCTTCATTCTGAATTTGCTCGGTTTAATGCCTGTTCTTATGGCACATTCCTTCCCTGTCATGTCAGGAGCTCATGTCCTCACTGTGTCTTAACTCCTTTCATATTCCCCCCCTCTCAGGCCAGTAATTCCAGTTTCCCAGACTCACTTCCCAGCATAGCTTTGAGGACTCCCATGTATATGAAGAGGCATTTTTGTCACCACCCTTGACAGTGCTCCCATTTTTAATTCTGCCCCCTCACTCTGAATTATCCCCACATGCAGCTCCCTAAAGAGCTCCACTCTGTTTGTCTGAAAGGTTTTCAGGCTCTGAGAGGGGCTCATCCATCAGCCGGAGATTTGGCAGCTTTCCTGGGACTGTCAGTTCCCAAGAACAAACAGCTGCAAAGGCACCATCCTCTTCCCAGAATTGGGGAGGAGCACACATGGCTTCAGCCCATTGCAGAAAACAGCCAAGCACCAGAACTGCTGCCCTTGAGCCAGCAAAGCTGAGCTCACGGGCCATCTCTGGATCGAATCGGTCCCCTGCTCATCTTGGAGGCAGCAGTGCTCTCCAGGCAGCGTCTCCATGGTGTGTTCGGACCCAGAGCTAAGCCGAGCATGAGATTGTACGCTCCCATCAGGCACAGCCAAGGACACTGGACTTGTGTCCTAGGCGACGCAAATGCTTGAAGCCACATACACGACAAGAGCCTACCCCTTTGTGCATCCCTGTGCACAAACCATCACTGTGAATCTGTCAGCTGCCCACCTCCATATGGAGGAGCCTATGTCTAAGGAGCCCGTGCTGTCCACACGCTTCTCCCGTGAGTCCTCCGGCTGCGAACACACCTTGCTCTGTGCAGCAGGCACCATTCCTGCACCTGGCACCAAGCCCTTCACCAGCCCAGCTCTACAGCTTGTCCAGCCAGGATGTCTCTTTGTACTAGTAAATTAAATGCATCCAAGACTGTTCACCACCACTAATGTCAGCTGGCATCACCCAGCCCATATCCAGGCTACCAAACTCTCTTCAACCTCCACAAGGGAGCTCAACACACAAATCGCTCCTGAGCACAGTCCCTGCCCAGCAAAACCTCCCCATGCTCATCTAGGAACAGTTTGGGAGAGCGTGACTTGGCCTGAACCAAACCCATCTAGAGATGTTGGCTATTCAGTGACGATCCCCTCACACTGTTTAACTCACTACAGCAGGCATTTGGCCTCCATATCTGCAGGAAGACAGCAGAGTTTTCCCCCAGGGTGGAAGGGAGAGTGCTGACCTATGTGTCCTGGTGACCCTCAGCAATGCCTCCTGCAGCACGGCCTGGCAGGAGAGGCAGACTGCATATGTACCTCCAGGGACAGGGGATGCACCCACGGTGTCAGGAACTGGTGGCTCAGCGAGTTGGAAGCAGGAAGGTTGTGCTTACTGCCTTGTTGGGCAAGAGTTGCACACCCACAGAGGTCTTTAGCAGGTCCTTCTCGGGGAAGAGTCATGCTCTTATATGTTATGCATTTGAGGAAAAACCGCTCGCTGTGTCCTGGAGGAGTATACTACAAGGAGCACCAGTCCCCTTGGCTTGCCTCTTTTCCATCCTCGCGACAGCCCTCGTGCCTCACAGACCCTCATTTGCCTCCCAACCCATTGCACACACTGACAGCAGGACAGGGCCATTGCTGAGCTCCCCTTTCCAACAGCGTTTGGTGGCAACACTTTGCAGGTCCCTAAAGCACAGCAGAGCGGAGACAGACCAGAAGCCTGACACAAGCTCTGCCCTTTGGAGAAGGTTGCAGCTCGCAGATTCTCAACACAGCCTTGCTTCTGACCGCTAGTGGGGAAGACAAGAGCTCGAGTCACAAAGAAGATCCTTCCTTCACAGCACTTTGCTTCCCTTCAGCTCCTGTTGTGCCTGCCAGGATGATTGCTTTGTTATTTTTTTGTGTTCAACCCTGAGAAGTCATATTTAACAGCTCTGTTATTATTCAGAGCTTACATAACTCTTCACACAGCAGAAAACTGTGCAGCCTCTTCACTGCTGGCTCACCATCCGCCAAACACTGCAGGGCTTCTCCCTCCCAACATGAGCTTGGCACAGTGCAAAAGTATTCACAGCGACACCTTGGTCACCTCAAGTTACTGCAGCCCCTGGATCTTCTGCACACTCCTGGAGAGCCTCTTCCTCGAGATCTTCATGGCTTCCAGTCATCCCCCTTCCACCATCTGGCAGAGGTATCAAGAAGAGGCCAGGCTGTGGTGCTAAGACAGCCAAGGGTGCTCCTGGGCTCTCCAGGCAGCAGGACCAGACCTCAAGTACTCCACAGGCTGCTCTGCTATGGTCTTCTGGGGAGCTGCACCCATGAGTGAGTCAGTCTGGATACCCTTGATGGAAACAACACAGACTCTGGGGAGATGCACCATTGCCTGTGGGGAGAGGGAAAAGCCCACAGAGGAAATAAAGGGCTGGAGCTCACTACCTGGAGGAGCTGAGCATGGCCTGGAAGTGTGATGTCCAAGTGTCCTTAGTGAAGAGCCACCACCAGCTCTGAGAAGAGCCATGGAGAAGAGGTATCCGAGGCAGAGCTGGGACTCTTCAAGGTGCTCCCAGCAGGCTGACATGGATGCTGGTGAGTCAGAGCTGTTTGGCAAAGGCAGTCTTCACATGAAGAACATAAGCCCTTTCCTGGAAAGGGGGAATGCTAGCATCAGCAGTTGGCTTACACGTACCCATGCCAGGACTGACAGAAGGAGCAGTGTTGAGTAGCATTCCTTAAATGCAACAGCTAGACAAATTTCTACCCATCTTACCATACATTCAGCCTGTCCATACCTACCCAGTATGGCTATAAGGATGCTTTGTGAAGTCAGAAGCCTTGCTAAAAATCAATATAAACAATATCCACTGCTCCCCCTTTTTCCATACAGCCAGACATCCCATCAGTGGAGGTAATGGGGTTGGTCAGGCACGCTTAATAAATCCCTGCTGGTTGTTCCCAGACATTTTGTGTCCTTTATGTGCCTCAAGATGTCCTCCAGGAGGTGAAGCTGACCAGCCTGTAGCTCCTCAGACCCTCCTTGCCCTTCTTGAATGATGGATCCGGGAAAACAATGTCTGACTGGATTGCCTGGGGAAAGCAGACACTCTGCACGCACTCGGAGCAGCCGCTGAACCTTGCTGAAGGCCCATGAAAGCCTCTTCCCCTCCACTCCATGCACAGGTACCTCAAAGAAGTCTAGACCTTTTTTCCTGGAGCCTCTCTTGTCTCTCCCTTTGGGAGCCAGGAACATTTTGCAGCAGACTGTGTGTCACCAATTGTGAGTACGCTGCAGGGATGAAGCATCCTTCCCCACCATCCTCACAGACAAATCTTCGTTGAGGTTCTGTCCACACTGACACAGGGAATTCAGAGCTGACTAGGCTCAGCAGACATGGCAGGAAGTGCTGGGACACCTGCACCATGAGAGCATGCAGGGAGAAGACACTATTGGAAGAGGGAGAAACGTCCCTGGACTCAAAGGAGACCTTACAGGGGTTTTCTGCACCTCAAAGTCAGATGACTAAAGACAAGCCTAGGGGCAATACTCTTTTCTGCAAGTGGGCAGGGGGGAGTTAAATAAACACTTTTTAGTCCTATTTGATCTGATCTGTCTCTTTAAGATATCTCTGTGAAGTATTTCAGCTGATATTACAATAAAGCCCAGCTTGTTTGAGTTTAAAAGCTTCTTGCTTCCTTTAGAAAGCTGGCTGCAAGAGCAGATCAAGACAGATCACCACAAAGCTGTGGCCAGCTCTGCCTTCACATTTATTTGAACCAGAGCAATTCACCTGTCAAATAAGAGGTGCCCAGAGCAAGCTGAAACACTATTTGGTCTCCAGTGACTGTAAAAGAAGTCAAGATATCACATTTGGCACCCACGGAGATGCCTATCCCTGCACACCTACACACAGGCAGCTTAACCCAAAGCTGACCGGTCATGAGTCAGATCTTCTGGGTGGCTGCAGTGCCTAAACAGCCGCACCCAGGGCCACTTGAGATGCCCTGGGGCACTTGAGACCCACCGCTGGAGGACCGGACGCAAGACCAATGTGTCCCACATCCCAGGCACAGCCTGCAGCAGTGGGCACAGCCGAGTGGGGCCAGCCCCATCAGAGGGGCTGGAGAGGGGAGGACAGGGAGTGACGCTGCAGTACAGCCCAAACCTGGCATGCCCATCACACCAGCAGGACCATCACACCAGCAGGACCAGTCTGTACCGTCAGAGGTGTGCTCGGCTGGGACCGGAAAGCAGCCTGCCCATTCATCACCACACTAATCCACTTTGCCTAGTTTCTGACAGTTTCAGACTGTTTATTTCTAACACTCCTCCTGGTTGTTAGAGCAGCCCTGGGATGACAGCAGTAAACACTTGTGTTTGGACAAGCCAGACTTCTCATCTTCAGCATCTGCTGAGTGTTACAGTTTAAGCTAAAATTGCCTTATTTAAAAGGATACTTTTCTGGAATTACCGCTTGGCTTCTGCCACCTCAAGCCACTGCCTCAGGAACAGACCAAGCCCAGCTGAGCTCCTGCTAATGAGCATGCTACCCGCATCCCATCCCCAGCCTGCAGCCCAGCGCGAGGTCCAGCAGCACCCCTTTTCACAGCAAACAGAGCACTGAGCACGATCCTGTCTCCTGGGGCCCTTGCTCACCTGCTGATGGCAAACCAAGGACCCCCTGCCTCGAGGTGTCCAGAGCCTGATACTAATTTCTACCAGTAGGCAACGGATCAGCTAACAAACATCCATCTAGGAGTTAATATTTCACTGAGCAATTCCAGCAGGAATTATCACGAAATTTGTAGCTGGCCTGAAGTTGAAGCATCATCAATACAAAGGGAAGTAAGGTTACTGCACAAGAAGGGCTGCCTGATCTTGAGGTCTGGAGTAACATCACTCCAATGCAATCTAGCAGAGGAAAGGAACAGGCGCATGCTTAGGCACTGATGCTAAGGATTTCTGCTCAAAAATGGGAGTCCATCAGAAATGACAGAACTCAGTTTGTTCAAAGCAACAAAGCGAAGGCTAAGGAGAGGCAGAAACACTTGCTATAAATATGACAGGGAAGTAAACACCATGGAGGGAGACCTATTTAATCCAAAGCACAAATTGGCACAAGAATAAATAAATATAAATTTGCCATGAACGTAGGCTGAAAATTAATAGGATTCTAACCACCAGAGAAGTAATGTTCTGAAACAACCTTTTGACAAGCAAGAAACCATACTGATTTCAGGATGGCTATTGAACCATTTATAGTTCATAAGAGAACAAGGACAATAGTGAACAATGCGTTTAATGTCTTAGAAATCTGTGTATACAAACATTAGAAACAGAACAAACAGGAGGAGCTCAAATTCTTCATACAAAGCAAAATTCTGATTTAATTGGCATAACAGCCTTGTTGGGATAACTTATGTCTGGAATATTAATATCCAACTGTATAGCTTGTTCAGGAAGGGCAAACAAGGAGAAAAAGGAGGATCTCAAAAGGTAGGTACATTCACTGAGTCTGAGACTGCATGAGGAAATAGTCTCTGAATAAGAATTAAAGAAGGAAAAATGGGTGCCACTAGAGCAGAGGCATACAGCAATTCAGCTAGGAAGAGAAAACAGACCAGCCATTTTAACAAGTCATTCACAATATCATCCAAAAAACAGTATTTGATGGTAGCAAGGGATTTTAGCTACTCAGAATTACTTGACAGGGATCCTGTAAATCACTGATTGCTTGGCAAGTTTTATGACTGCATTGGCAGAACAGCTTTTATCCAAAAGGTAAAACAGGCAAACAAAAACCCTAAAGCTGAAGTTTTTCTAGATTTTATTCTGGCCAAAAGGGGAGAAAGACAAGAAAAAAACCAGCTGCTTCATAAACTGGTAAAATTGGTGAGGAAGAGCCCATGGAAGGGAAGTCTACCCAGGTTCTAAAGAGAACTCATGGTTACTTAGAGAAACAACAGCAACAACTGAAAACTATTCTAATGAGGAAGCAGCAGGAGGAATTTAGTAAAAGACCAACTTTTCAAAACTAGAAACTTTACATTGACATCAAGCATAGGACAGAAGTGAAAAAGAAAGGGAAAATACTTCAGGTTACTTGGGATGGAGAGTTAAGAACAGCACAGGGAATTAAACACAAAGTCAGAGGGTCCAGGCTCCAAACAAGACACGACCTCAGAGAACTCAAGAGGCACCCATGACCGCTCCATAAGGCACTGGCAGTACGCAGAGGGTGACAGCAAGGGGCAGTCCAGTACTTCACCACACAGAAATGCTGTCGAGAGGTGACAGTCACAAGCTCAAGGCTCTTTTTGCTACAGCCTTTACTCAAAAGGGAGCTACTCCAGTTCACTCCAGTGGCAGAAGTGTGAAATCTTCAGTGATACAAGGGAAGGAGATAACAGAATAGGAAGTTAATTTTTTTTACTAGCTGGGCTTGATGACTTTCATCATGGAGGGCTTCTAGACTTCCAGGTCTGGAGCATTCAGCAGTTTTCTCCAAGAATCCTCCCGACATCCCAGAGAAGATGCCATGTACAGGGATTTCTACACAGCTTTTGACACCATCTTGTATGACATTCCTACTGATGAGGTAGAGAAAGTCATCTAAATTAAGCTTCTCTAAAACAAGTGCAAAACGGTCTACTACAAAAAAAATCTACTCGGGAGATGGTTTTAGCTCAAAATGGCTAAATATATCAAAAGGAAATCTGGCTGAGGCCTAGCGTTAGTCAGTGTTCCATACCTGACTTTCATGCCGACATTAAGACTTTTCTTATTAAATCTGCAGGTGGATCAACTTAGAAGCCAGGATTAGAATTCAAATTAACCTTGACAAACAGGGAGAAATAGCCTGCAAAAAACCAGGCTGCAATTTAGGGAGTACATGTGTCCAGAGCCTACATAAGAACAGCCCATTTCAGAAACACAGATTAGGGAGCAAATAGCTTGATAACAGCTCTAAAAATAATATGGACACAACACCAATACAACCATGCCATGCTGGAGTGTGTAAACTTGCTTATAAGATGGGGTTGAACAAATATCTGGGAGGAATTATCTTCTCCTGGGACCGCTCCCCTGCATAGGAATTTTTTTTTCTTATTTCTAGTCCAACCTTCCGTTAATGCAGCTTGTGCCCATCACCTCTCGCCTTCTCCTTTTTCCTGGGTATGTTTTTTCAGAGCTTCTTTTTATCCACTACTAGTAATTTTCCTTCGAACAATCCTTTGAATGCATTTACTTATTTTTAATGGCATTATGATAGTCTGAGCAAAGAAGTGTTGCATTAACATGTAAATATCCAGTGTATTAATCTCAGCAACAAGGTGCACGCTAGGCATTTCATAGGGATGCTTTCTCCCACAAGGATGACAAAGTGTGTTTGTTTCTCTATAATTACAAGCAGGAGTACACCTCCACACTTCACACTTCAGCTCTGCCTGTCTATTTATTGCAGTTTTGGCAAATTCATATGTCACTGAACGGGACCCTCTTGTTCAGTTTCTTGAGTTTTGGTTTTGTTTTTTGGGTTGGGTTTTTTTCTTCAAATTTGTCTATTTTGCTGATTTGAGGATTTTTTTTTTTTTTTTTTTTTTTTTTTTTTTTTTTAAGCTTTCTCAAACTTTTGATCAAGCATTTGTGTCCCTTCTTGCTGCAGCCCTTCATCATTTAGCTGATCCAGGATATCTTAGGGAGTCCAAATTGAGCAATCCTCCTAAGCATTAAACCTGCAACCCCTTTCAAAGACTTTCTTGTGCCTCTTGCAATATCACGAAGAAGAGGAATCCTTCATCTTTAAGATTGTGGGAATGAATTCCCTAAAACACGAAGGGAAAAGGTGCAGGATGTGGGGACTGGAAAGCAGACCAAGTATCATTCATGGTATCTATGCCTCACATTTGGTCCTACAGTACATTGCAGTAGTAAGGTGCTGACACACTTGTTAGCCTTTAAGGTATATTAAATATGAAATGCAATAGGAAAAAAAGTGACTCTATGCCCTAGAGAGAGAGAATTGTAAGCATTTATGATTATGGTGGCAGCACAAATTTAAATAGCCTTAAAGGTTTGGTTGTTTTTGGGTTTTTTTGAGCATCCGATGCATATCAGTGTATTTAAAGACACCCTGAGCCAATTCTGTAGCTATTGCTGAATATTGGTCACGGCAAATTTTCTCCAGAGCAAACATGAGGAGCCCTCACAGCACCCAATTCATGTGGTGAGGACTCAGTTTCCTACAGGTCCTTGCCTCCTTACAGATCTCCTTGCAGTGACTTTTTGTCCTATGATGCTGAATTTGGGACACTGGATGCCAGGGGCATTGAGAGAGGCCAAGAACAAACAGCCATAAGGCCTGCGGGATCTCTTTTAGAGCTTAGGATGCAGCCCAAGGACAAGGGAGCTGTGCAGGGCTGCACAAACAGCTTTAGATTTGACTATCCTAAACAATACTGCACCAATGAAAAATACTGCCACTCACAATCACAAGAAAAGGAGATAATTACATTGAGCGCTGCCAGCTCCAGCACAGATCTTCACACCACTCGACACTTAATTCCCCTTCCCCATGAAAACCAAATACTCATTCTAGTCTTTGGTCCCCATCCTTTAACATGCTATTAGTCCCTGCAAGTAGTCTCCCCGTAACCTGTGACCACTAAATTTCCTTCAGAGCTGTCACAGAAGGGCTTTATCCACACTTTTTATAAATCCAAATATCCACTATCACCTAGACCCCATTAGTCAAATAGCTGCTAATACCTTCTAGGACACTGCAGAAGCACGTCCGGTAAAATCCCTGCCAACATCACAACTGCCCATGTCTTACGGCTGGTGATGTTTTCTGTTTTCCTTTTTGCCTTAAATATGAGTTCAGGCAGCTAGAACTGCCCTGATGAGTCTTTCTGCAAGCTTTCAAATCCATCCGTTCATGATACTCTGTGCTTCCCTCCATATCAGAGCCCCCAGAGTTGGTATTTAACACTCGTTAGCTTTTCCTGATTCCATTTTTATGTAAATGCACATTTATCATGTTTGCCCAAGGAGAAAGTATTTGTGGTTTCCAACTCCCAGCGCTGCCTAATGCTTGTGCGCACAGCGTTTAAACACTGTGACCCTTCTGTCAGGAAGGCAGCGGAGATTTTGAGAGGGGTCTAAATCCAATTATTTTATTTACTGTGTACTGAAAGGTAGCGAGTTGGTTAAACTTGCCATTTGTGCTGCTCTAATTCCTTGGTTCCGTGTCCAGCAGTGGCAGATATGGAGAGGGTCTCCATTCGGCAGCAGATCTCTATGGAGCTACTTGGGAAGGAGGCAGGCGAGAGGATCACTCACATGATAAGTGAGGTGAAAAGAGCCATCAGCCAAAGATACATGCGGGTTGAGACTCTGGCACATACCTGGGTTTGCTTATTAATCCTAGCAAAGGGTTTACTAAGCTTGCAGGGAGAAAAATTTGATCTAAGAGAGCCTGAGACTGTTAGCAGGATTCCCAAGTTCCCAACAACAGGCTTCTTGCTTACCAAGAAGATTCCAACTGAGAAAACAGCCAAGGAGCTCACCAGACCAAAACACGAGGAGTGGCCACGCGTGACGTACGAGAAACTGAGGTAGGCTTGCCAGAAGGACTGATGTGTGAGCACCAGCTGGGCAGCATCACATCATCAGCATGGATGGATACCACGTTCTGCCTGTGTGGAGGGTTGGAAAACTTCTCAGCCTTCACAAGACAGTTGTGAGATCAAAGACCTGTTTTGTCCTCCACAAAAGATGCCACAAAACTATTGCAAGTTCCCTTTAGACTGACCTGGTGACCCAGATTTCCTTGCAAATATTGCTCTCAGTAAGGAGGTCACACCTTGCTTCACAGAAAAGGAAGCACAAACCTTTCAGAACGGGCAGAAATGTGACTCCCTTACAGGAAGAAATCTTGGAGATAAGTGAGAGCTCCGGTTCTGACCAAAGGCAAAAACCTGTGCAGACTGCCTGGGTCTGCTAGTATGGGAATCGGCCACGGCAGATCTACGGGTGGAATTGAGAGCAGAGCCAGGAGGTCCAGCAGATGGGAAAAAAAGGTATAGTCTGTGCCAATATTTAGAAAGGTAAATGAGAAGACTTGGGTAATTACAGGCCTGTCAGTCGGACAGGGACTAGATGGCTGTTCTACAGGAGTTCACAGAAAATAGACTTTATCAGCATAACCTGTTATCTTAATGGAATGATAAGTCTGGGTGATAAAGGTAAATTAATAATTTAATGATAATTAAATGTGAAGAGCATTTCATTTGGTTCTGTATGACATTATGACCATGAAACTCAAATGGTAAAATCAACAACACCCCTATAAAACGGACTGAAAGCATCACAACCCGCAGGTCTCAACCTGCACTGAAAACATGCCATCACCAGGAGGTCTCCAAAGCATCCTGCAAAATGCAGCTCTCGGACAGATACGAACAAGTAAAATGGACACAATCCTAAATCCCATCTGGAATAATCACCTCACAATCATGGATATACCCAGCGCCAGCACGACCATCTCAGCTGCCACCTCAGACTCCATTTAGAAACAGAGATCCCATTCAGACAGGGAGAGCCAATTGAGGGGTTCAGCTCAGATTTGGACACCTACAAGGGAGCAGGATGCACAGCTTCCTACCATGGTCAATGGAAGTGGGATTCAGCTTCATACATGTTGACGCATAGTGCTGCTTTGGATGCCTTGGGGTATCCCAGACATTCACACAGTGCTGAGAGATAAAACACAGCGTCTATGGGCGACTCATGTGCAGGTGGGGCACCCTCGGGAATCTAAGACAGTACTTAAGAGATTGGTACTAAGGGAATCAAACCAAGTCCTGGAGCTCTAGTTGGCAAGGTCTGGAGAGAGATTAAAGTGAAGCCAGTGTCTGCTCTGCAACCAGAATATGGATTCAGTTGCCCACACATATGTCTGGCGCCGTTTGAGATGCCCTGGAGACCAAGCTTTGCCTCCTGCTGTCATTCCAGAAGGGCATGGGACTCCAGTAGGTCCTGTGTCACAACTTCCATCCCTGGGGTGACTTCTTATGTACTCCAGGACCTCTCACATCCCTGGACATCTCTATCTGGGCAAGCAAACTCCACCTCACTCCATACAGACATCCCACACCAGGTTACTGGGAGCTGCACCAGAATAGCTTTGAAGTGTCTTCTTGCGTCAGCTTCACAAGCAGTGAGTTGCAGGGGCCTGTGATAATGCAATATACAGCTGCTGCTTCCAGCAGTGCAACCAGTCTTGCAGGCTCCGAGTTCTACAGGAAAAAACAGTTGCTAACAGCCCTGCAGTGTCATCTAGCAGAGCCAGCCATGGGTTGCTCCAGCTGCATATATCAATACGCAGGGCTTCAATTGCTGCTGGAGCATTCAGCACTGCATGTTGCCCATCAGCACAATGGCATCCATGTCTGGGCCAGGCACGTTTTGAGCAGGGATTGAACAAGCTGCCCAGTTACCTGCAGGTATGTTGACATGGCATGATGCAGCGCTGGATGGATGTTCATATCTCCTGTAGGCAGAAAGAGGCCTGCAGGTATTCCATTTCCTGGGCAGATATTCAAAGTTCTGGGACATTGCACACATTTATCTCGGCTTCCTGTTGCTGTGATTAGGCATGCTCCTAGGAAATCCAGCTTTTCAGGGCACAGGGATTCCAGGTAGCCTTTTTTCTGGTTCCCAGATGGCCTCAGGGAAGAAGTGGTCAGCTCATGCAAGCTCCTCCAGGCATGCTTAGTAATTTATGCAGTTACAGGCACCGGTGGAAATTTATTCTCCTGAAAGACAAGGTGCCAGGGAATACAGCCAGATGAAACTCCAGGATCCTGCCACTGCAGGCAGTGGGTAGTTCACATGGAGACACCAATAAAGGGACTATCACTTAGCCAGATGAGACCCTGTTCTGGCTGCTCAGCAAGCCCAGGCACAGCAAAGAAAACACAAGGGCATCACTGCTAGCAAGAGCAGGTGCTAGATTACCACACCATCCCCTGCCCGGGTTCCTGCTATGGTCTTCAAAAGCTGTTGGTCGATGGCAGCTGAATGACAAATCCAATGGCTGCCGGCAAAGCTCTCCCCCTCCCGAGTCTACCCCAAGAGCTGCACCCAGCACTCACCAGCTGACCCTCCCATGGGACATGCCTCATTTCTGTCATAACTCCTCCACAACCATGCAGTAAGACAGTCAGCAAGGGAGGTGGTAGTACCAGGAACAGGGGTAAATACTTGCCCTCTAGCTTGGCTGCTAGCTCAGGCCTCAAGTTAAGAGGATGGTAGTAACTGCAAACAATCTCAGACAATAAGCAATGAAACTGTTATCCCTTTTAATTTTACCATTGGTATGTTTTCTATCATGGAGCTCTTTCCCAATGCAGACGCCAGAGAGAGCAGTAGATTCAGCGAGAATATAATGGGCTTGAAAGGTTTTTGTCAGTGCTGGTTTCTCAGGTCAGCCTAAGTGTCTGTGCTTGAGAATTAATTGGTAAATAGGAGGTTTATAAATCAGAAGTTCATCATCAACACACACACACTCTTCAGTAACACACTAAGGGTTATTTAGGTGTGACCTGGATCCCTAATAAGCTTTGGGCATGGGGTCTATTACCTCTTACTGGAGCGAAGGGAGGAATAAAATCTCAATTTCTAGTTAGTCACAGAGATTTAATCAACACTTTGTGTTAATGATCTGTACAGTGCAATTTGCATGAAATCCAAAGAGATGCAGAGAAGAAGATGTTACAGGTGCCCAGACCCCCAGTCCCACACTTGGCCTCTGAGCTGCTTTTGGGAAAAGGAGCACGTCTGTTTCTTTTTGCACCACCTAATATAATAAAGTCCCGGCATAATATAAACAGGGTTCACTGGTGCTGCTACTGTGCAGATACTAAATAGTCATAAGCAAGTGTGAGAGAACTGTGGCATATCCTTACCTGGCAGGGTCAGACTTTGCACACCGTGCTTGCAAGTATACACACTGCATGCTGCGATTAGTGTAGTTTCAGCAGGGTAATTTTTCACAAACGTCTGCAACAGAACAACAGAGAGGTTAATATACAAGAACCTGTGCAAGTGCCAGCATCAGCAACTTAACTACAGCACCTTGACTCTGTCACCACAGGGCAAGGAAGACAGGCTGACCAAGTGCCTCCCTTGAGGCAGGTCCTACTGCCTTCCCCAACCTTATACTCAAATTTCTACATTTTTCTCCTCTACCATGCGGCAGCTCTTGTCTGGATGTGTCCCTAGCTACTCTGTCCATCTGCTCTAATGCAACAGAATAAATTCCCTCCTGGGTCTTGGGTGGCAGGTAAGCGTTAAAATCCTGTTTTATCCATGCATTAGGATGTGTCCAGAGAAAGCTGTGCCCCACTCTCTGTGGCTATGGCTCAAAGAGCAAGACACGAAGGCACAGGCTCTATTACACACTTCTGCTCTAACAAGATCTGCCACCTCCGTACTTCTCAGCTGTACTCAGGGAAGGGCAGGATTGGCATGCCGGTCCCTTTTCATGTTCCCAAAACCCTGGGTAAATCCAGCTGCAGCCAAATCACTGTCCTCCAAAAGATTTTTTTGCTCAGATTCATGCAGACAGGACACTGGGAAAGGGGTGACCAGAGCTCTGCTGGTGCAGGATGAAGTGGTGCTGCTGTGAATTACTCACTCTCACACGCAGTCCTATTTACTCCACAGCTGCTCCATTCCTACCTCAGCCCCCTCCACAGGCAGTCTTATGTGCAAAAGAAAGCCCCATCCTCCAATGATTGAACAGAAGAAGAACACATCCACCTGTGAAGGCACCACATTTGCAAAAAGTTAGGCCTTCAGTTTGCCACAAATTGGGCAAACCCCCCCATTTTGCCATCACACCTGCTTTGAGGGTTTGTTTCTCAGTCTGGGAATTAAACATAGCGGAGGTTTTTTTAAAAGCTCTCCTCACTCCATCAGAAGTGCTACTCTCACCATGTTCTCAAGTAGGAACAGACAATCTCTTGTTGGGAGAGTAAATTTGAGTGTAATCTGTCCTTCTGCATGATGGAGCCACCAGCCCTTCTCCACAACCACTCGCTTTCAGACCAGAGGCATCAGACCCAGCTTGTCCACTACCACTTGTCTCACTGCTGCTAACCCTTACAGCACCCAGCCCCCTTGCCACGAGGGCCCACAAGTCCCAGTCCATAAAACCTGATTGGTGTCAGTCCCACAGATGCTCATTGCCTAGCACAGTCTATTAATACGTTTCTCCCAAATGCTCTCACAGCTCTAGGCTCCTCTATAACTGCATTTTTTGTACCGACAGCAGCTATACCCCTGCTCTGTATGTTTGGAACAAGTGTATCTCTCACCCACCACTTCCCATGCACCTTCAGGGAAGGGAGAAGCCACGTCCGGAAGAACAAATTGGTGGGATAAGCTGCTGTGAGCTGAGCCCACTGAGCTCCCCTACTTACTCCAAGTGAACTGTTCACTATGAAGGGATAAACAGTCTGATTAAACTAACAGCTCTTCCCTCCTCGCAGTGATTCTCTTTGAAGGATACAGGCAAAGCCAGAGCGAGCGCAATCTCTGGCAGCAAATCCATTGCTGACTCCTCCTGGGAGAGAGCCCTCTGCACAGAATGGGAGGAGGAGAGCCAGAGTGGGAAGCTGGTGGAGATTTGCTTTATATCAAGTAATCTTGTTACTGCAATTTCGGAGCTAAATGGTAAATAGGCAGGAGTGCTGAGTGGTGCAGCAGGAAGCAGGCCTGGGTCACTGGGTAATTTAGCTTATATAAACAATAACCTGTGCCTGGACGGTTGGCGTCTGCTGCTGGTGCAAACCTTCGGCCTCACTCAGAGTATCAGTGGAGCTGTGTGGTGCAGGCAGATACTCCTGTTGTCTGAGGCCATATCCAGAAGTCCTGGGAGGGCTGATACAGGAGAACTAGGAAAGATTTACAGCTAATTAATGTCAACCAGTACAGGTGTATTAACAGGCCTTATCAAATGAATAAGGAAACTCAGTGGGTCTGTTCTTGGTCTAACACTCTCCTGTGTTCATCCCCAGTGCAGAAGGGGAACAGCGGTGGGGAGTGCAGAGCAGATACAGAGAGCAACTCACACAGTGGCCTGGCATAAACTTGAAGCATCTTTATACAAACTGACAAGACATAGGAAAAACAAGGGTGATTTGCATTTTCCAAGGAGAGTCAGTGCTCTCCAGTCAGCTCTGGGGCACAACAGTCTCACGTGGTCCCGCAGAGAAAGAAGAGCCCTGGATGGGTATAACCTCTGTCGCAGCGGCCAGACTGGGCCCATATGTTGCTAGTAATGTTTGTTCCCTTGTTTTTCTAGGTTTGAATACAGTATATAAGGGATGACCATCCATCTGAGGCTTCTTTCAAGGCAGGATTACATGCAAAACACCACCACTGCATTCCCAGGCACAACAGATTCCTTTGATAATGCATCAAAACTCCTTCATGCCTGCAGCTCAGATTGGAGGAACCACTCCTGCCTGCTCTCTCAACGTGCAGCATTTCTGAGTACCCTCCTGCCAACAAAGTGCTCAGCAGTTGCAGTGTCCTGGGTGGGTCTATCTCACTGATCCACTCCTTCCCAGGTCCCGAGCCTGCCTCCCGGGCCAGGACTTTGCAGCCAGTTTGCTCTGAGCAGTCTCGGTCGATACTGCCCCGCACACCTCTCATTCAGCTGCACTGGCTCCTTCATGGAGCTCAGCACCGGCAGTGCTCACCAATCTCACACTGACATGGTGCACTGTCTGTGCTCCACATCTGTATTTCCAGACAGATTAACCAGTCTTTTCTGGACAGCTACACATTACATTGTTTTGTGCTGCGTTCCTGCACTGTTCAGTGCAGTTTGTATCTTCACCGTTCAGTGTACAGCCTCAGGGCTTGTTTACTACACATCAAACCCTGCTCTGAATAGGGAATCTTTTGCTTCCTCTTGCATTTATCTGTTGCGCTCATCATCCGGAGAAGTAAGTCTTGGAAATATCAGGGAGGTTATGAATTCTCACAGTGCCCTATGACATGAGGAGACATATTCTCCCACTTCAACCTGGCTCCCAGATATCCCTCTCTCAAAGGCAGTCCTTGGACACTCAACAGCACCGAGCTTTGTTCAGCACTCACGCTGCTAATGCAGCTGTGGTCCAGCCCAGCAATACCCCCTTTGCTCACTACATGGTGCTCTGAATGCAGCAGGTGTTCTCAGAAGAAAACCAAGTTATCCAGGAAATTAGAGCATGAATAGTACAGTTTGTTTGCCACAGGCAAAGATGAAGTTATCTTATTTCTGGTATTTCCTAAGATCTCAGTTCTTGTCTTAACCCTCTCAAGGTGTTCATAACAGGGTAAGGTTCTTATCAAATATCTTAGCTTTCCAAAACAAGAGGGATGTGTCATGTCCTGCTATACTCTCCACTGAAGTGCGACAATGCAATAATCACAAAAAGATTTTGGTCAGTGTGGACCCTGGAGGTCTCTCATCCAACCACTGATCAGAGCAGAGCTGACCTCCTAGCTGAATGACATCACTCAAGGCTTTGTGCAGTCACGTGTGGAATACCTCCTAAGATGGAGATCCCACCACGGCTTTGGCCCCTGTCCCACTGTTTCACCACCCTATTGGGGAAGACTGTTCCCTTATGACCAACCAGAAGTTCTGCTGTTCCAAATTGTGACCGTTATCTGTTGTCTTTCAAGAGTCTGGCTTCCTCTCTACGACTACGTAGCAGAAGACAGCACTTAGGTCCCCCTTCACCTTTTCATAGCCTCTCCTCATTTGCTGTATGCTTAACCCCTGACCATGTTTGTGGCCCTCCTCTGGACTTGCTCCAGTATGTTGATTCATCTCTTGAACCGGCGAGCCCAAAATGGGACATTAGATGTGGCCTCACCAGTGCTGCAGTAGAGGGATGCAGGGCCCCAAAACGAAGCCACTAGTAGCTGGCCACCAGCTGGACTTCATACTGCTGATTGCAACTCAGTGAGTTGGTAGTCCAGCCAGTTTTCCACTGGAGTCATCTGTATCTTGTGAATTGACAGACCACGTTAAACACCTTGCTGAAGACAAGGTATGCAATATCCATTGCTCTCATCTGCTGACTCCTCTCACACCAGACAATCAAACTGGTCAGGCACAACTTGCTGCTGGCAACTCCACCCTGGAGAAAGGTCAGGTCTTCCTCAACAGAACAGGGTTACAACAAGTCATCAGCACCCTGTAGTCATTGCCAAGAAAAGTCTGCCATTCACGGTAGTGATTTCTTCCTCCTCAGTCTTGTGCATGCTTGGATTCATTTTCACGTGTTTTGCTAACACTGTATTCTCGCTGGTTCCCAGCTGAAGTTTGGAAGTTGCCCAGTAGCCTCCTCCAGCTTCATTTAACATAAAGGGCTGTTGTTTGCTACACAGCAATGCCTGGGTTCACCAGCCCTTTAGCACATGTTCACAAAGCTCAAGCTACAAGAAGTTGGGCAATAGTTACTAACCAACAGGCCGCTGTTCAATGCAGATAAAACCAGCTGAAGCCCAAACAAGACCGGAGACTCCACGCTATCTGGTCAACACGAACCCCCTGGCCTTCTGCAATAAAGAGAACAGGAATGTTATTGGGAAACTAATAAAATCCAGTGCTCCCAGTTTGGTCCCTGACCGTGGAACTGCTGTAGCTGCTTACCAGGACTGAAAGCCCTGCCCACCCACAAGGCCAAATGACAGATTTGCTTTGCAGTCTTACAGTTGTTTTCCAGTGCTCCATGTGACAGCCCAGAGATGAGAGATGTCCGTAGATGTGCGCCATGCTCCATCATCACTCATTTGTCCATGGGGTCAAGCAGCTCAGCAGGGTCAGCTCAATGTGGACTTCTTCCTTATTGCAGGTTTTCCTAGCCTGAAACTGAGAAAAAAAATGGTTCTACAACTAATAATAGAAGCTGTGAAGAGTTAAAATGTCCCAGGAGCAGAAGAAGCTTTGATTCATTTCTCCACATAAAAAGTTTCTAATTATACTGAGTCTTATCTCTGTGCTAGAGCAGATTCATAATACTGCCTTTGTCCTTGATATGTTCAGCAGCAATGGCTAGATTTCGGACAGTGCAGGGATGACAGTTTGGAAAGAAGAACAGTTACCAGGCATCCTTCAGGGCGGAGGGGCACTCATCCGAAGCCTCAGGAGCTCCAGAGATGGGTATTGAGCAAAAGCACAATATCTGATGAACATTCCCTGACATGCATAGCTATAGCCATGGACCAGATGACCTCCCCAGGTCCCTGCCTACCTGAATTATCCCGGGAACGTCCGATCTCAAGCAGCAGGGTCCATCCCCAGGAGCTCCCCGGGCTGGGCTAGCATGCTTGCACAGCAAGGATTAATGTGCAAATGGAAACCCTGTCTTTTCACCATCATCAGAGTCAACAGCAGGCCTACACACTCCAGCTCGGCGCTGCACCCCAAACTCGCTGGCATCTCCTGAGAGCTCGTGCAACAGAAGAATGCACAGGCACTTCTGTTAGGACAAACCAGTCAGCCAAGCTCTTAAGCAGCACTCAAAATCTCCTTACATAACTTCCGAAACAAAGGCTGCCCATGCAGCCTTTCTACTTAGGCAATCAAATACACTCCCTCTTGCTCCCTCCCACATAGAGGGCATGTTACCATGATGGGTTTCTGCATTGCATTTCCACCTCGGGTTTCTGTAGAGCACACAGGTACACGTGCACACACACATATGCTCTCTCCCTTGTTTTTCACAATGCTTGACTTGCAGTTCAACGCACAATGTAGCAGATATTAGATATGACTTAAAATGCAACTTATACATAGCTCAGGTAGTTACAACAGCAACATTAACAATGACCAAACCTGCTGCCGTAGGCCACATAGACTGCAGGGACCACAATATGGAATAAAAGCTCTTGCACTCAGCAGTGTCAGAGAATGAGCCAACAGAGTCCAGTCCTCTCTCCAGACCCTGCACCCCTCACAGTCTGCCAGGTGGTAGCAAGCTGTAAAGGCTGATTCATACCATGTGCTTTAGAGAGTGTCTTCCCAGGAAGAACGCAGTGAGCAATGGTGATACGGACAAAGGTGGAGAGTAAGCAAATGCTGTGGGCACTGGTGCTTGAGCTGGGCAAATATCTGAGGCCACAAAAAGCCAGTGCTGTGAATGAAAGAGTTGGTCTTGCACTGCCCTGTGAACAGTGGTGGACAGGCCACAGAGACATTCCCCTGTGGGGAACTGGCACAGATGAAAAGTAAGTGGCAAAAAATAGTGATTCTGCAATAGCAGTAACTTCTCAGACCATCTCACCTTACGACCACAAACCCACCGGTGCCGACATCTGAGGACAGCAGGTCTGCAGGGTAGGAAGGAGGGGCAGGGAGGGGCAGAGACTCCTGCTTGCAGGGACGCATCAAAAAGCAGCAAAATCTACAAAGTAAATGCTGTTCCTGATGTACTTCCTCCTCTCTGTGTCCTCTCTCTTCACTTTCAGCCTCTCTCCATAGCGATGCCCACAGAGGAGTGATGGGTTCTTCCAGCAAAACCCCAGACAAGGCTGTTAAACTAGCAGCAGAGAGCTGCTGCTAGCACAGCGAAGGAGCCATCTCAAACACTGTGAGCCGCGGTGAAAAGGCTTTTTCTTGCTGGCTGTTGTTGTGCACACAGGGTAAAGATGCAGGTAACGGTCTACCATCCCAGGACATGCTTGGCAAATCTATTCAAGCAAAATTTTCCAGCTTGAATTTATCCAAAGAGAGAAGCCAAGTGTGGGAGTCGGAGAACATCCCACTCAAATGCACATGCACACACACTTGCTGCCTACATGGCTGATTTCAGCTCTGGATGAGGGCCAAATCCTTACCAGTGCTGTGAGGTCCCAGAAGACCGGGGCGAGGATGCTGCTCACGGCTGAATGGGTAAGGCTTTCCGTCCAGCACAGAGCAGCTCCTACTGAAACACAGTACAGAAAACTGCCGTAGCTCTCCCAAATGATTTTATTTTCCCACAGAACTTTAACATCTAAAAAGGTAGTTTTAAAATCAACTTTCAAAAAGCGAGAATCCAAAGTTTTAGTCACTGATAAATATTTTGATTCTAGCTTTCCAACTGTGTCTGTTCCTACAACAAAACAATGTTTGCCCTCATCTTGGGGTTAAAAGCACACTATTTCAAACAAATCTTGCTCCTCCTCTGTGAGAGCAGCTGAGCGGTCCCATGACAGAAATACTTGCAAGTTCTTTGGTATGAAAGGAGAAGTGGCTTTCCAGGGCAGTGCCACAGCAGCCGCAGAGATCCCCCTTCTCAGGTTGCCAGTTGCGATGCTGCTCACGACACCCTCCAAGAAGCACGCGCTCTGCCTGATCCTCCAGCTGAGGTTAGCACAACCCTGCAAGCAAACTAAACCGAGCAGCTGTGCCAGCCCTTGTGGCTCTTACAGCTCCAACCTTGGGAGCTCCCCTGCATGCATCAGAGATACTCACCTAGCCTAGGGCTCTGTCTCTGTCAGAAGCAAAAGGAGCTGCTCTTTAGGATGCACGCAAGCCTGGCCACTCTGCAGGCATCCTCCTTGCTCTTCCCCAGCATGCACAGTTGTTGTATGAGGGATGTTAGAGGAGATGTCACTGCCTGCTGCCTTCAGTCTCTGCTGAAGGACCTGTTGCCTCTGAATTTTTCTGATCCTTTTTTGACCCTGCTGTTACTGTCTTTCCTCTGCCTCCTCCAGCAGCAAGTCCCTCACTTTCACTTCCTTCTGTGTAAAGATGAACTTTCCTTTACCTGCTTTAAACTGCTCTCCTAGATTCATCAAGTGCACATAGTTCTAGTACTGTGAGATTTGGTGAATGACAGCTCTGCTTTCATCTTACTCACCACCTCCATGATGTTATAAACCACAGCCACATTCCCCCTCTTACCACCTTCTCCTCTGCAAACAGGAGTCTGGGTCTTTTCAGTCTCATAAGGCAGCTGTTTCATCCCCTTGATCATTTTAGCTGCTTCTCTGCACCTCTCTCTAACTTGAGATGCAGAGACCAGAGCTACACAAGGTGCAAGGCAGCTGCAAAATGATGCCTGGTGTCTCTGTGAGGATGCCCAACACACTGTTGGCTTTTTGGCTGCTGCTGCTGCACACAGAGCTGATGATTTCAGATGGCTCCAAGGGCTCTTTCCTGAGCCGTACATACCAGTTCCAAATTCAGCATCATGCAGCAGAGTTTGGAGGGAGTTAAACAGAGGAATGGCTGGTACAACCTGCTGTGGCTGCCTCCTGGAGCAAAGACCTCACAAAGAAGTTGTACACTGGAGTGAACAGTGAAACCGTTTGAAAACAGAGCATGTTCCTAATGCAGCCCCCTGCCCTGCAGGTCTCCAGCTTCCTGAGCTAAGGGTCTAGCAAGCACAGAGGGCAAGAGAAAAGCACCTCGTTGCCCAGGCCGAAGTCTACCCCCCTGGACCTAGGTCTGGTTCCAGGTGAGCCCAGATGTTTCCAGAAAGACCTGGGGTGGTCAAGGACAGGGGGATTTTTCATATGAAGGAGCAGATAAGACATGTTGGGTAGACACAAGAGTAATTAATTACAGGAGAAGCAAATTATTTCACTGCTACCACACATGGAAGCACAAAACCCAGCTGTAGCGGGAACAGTCCAAGCCTCCTCAGGCCATCTACCTCTATGGCAGATGGGGATTAGCAGCCTCCTAAGCCAGGCTAAGGACTCCACAGTTAAGAGTGTAGTTTGCGCTTATTTATAAGCTCGATTTCACAGCCTATATTTCTCAAAAAAATTCTTTGCGTTTGAATTTCACACACGTTATCTGTGGCCAGAGCAGAATTTTGGCAAAATGGGAGCTGAAAGGAGGGGAGAGGAGGGATGAGAGGGAAGAGAGGAGAGAGGAGACAGAGGAGAAGAGAGAGGAGACAGAGGAGAGGAGAGAGGGTTTGTATTCCAAGAAATGTCTTCTCTGCAAACAGCTTGGCATTTATCACTCTTGGAGAGCAATTCCTGATGGCCAAGGCAATCCCAAGACTAAGGGAGAGAGAGCCATCCTAATCCCATCAATTTCAGGACAGCTGGGTATCTGCTAAGTAAAGCCTGCATCCGTGACAGTAGAGTAAAACTGGGACCACCAGCAAGAGTTACTGATGTGTTCCTGGATACTAGAGCTCCAAAGGACCAAGCTCATCATTTAGCCCCAAGTCCAGGCCTTCGTGGACTTCAACCAGGGATTCCTCAAGCACAGCCCACCCCTCCCAGCTGGAAGGCCACACATATTTTAGGAAAGAAGACCCTAAATGGCAGAGAAGCCTTCACAGCATCCCAATGGTCAATTCTCTGCACAGCTGATACTTTGCACCCTGTTTCTTGTTTGAACCTATGCTTCACTTCAGCCACTTGACCTCACTCAGTCTCTAGCTGGGATTATTCAGTCTTCCACTGTGAGAAATCTTCCACCCTTGCAGTCAACTGCAGATGAAAAATCAGATCATTTTTTGGTCTTTTTTGTAAAGCACTTGGAGCTCTTGGAACTTTCCCTCAGAAGCAGACTTCCTCTAAATTTTACTTGTGGCTGTTTTCTCTGCCATTTCCAAACAGACTTTTTAAACATGGAAGTCCTGTAGCTGGATGCAGCATCCATATGATAGGCATGAATGAAAAGACTGTTCTTCTTTCTGCTCTTATTCAGGGTTTCCTTGCATAAATATCCTTCTATCCTTGGCCACCAGATCACAACTCCAGCTCATACTTATCATTTATACTTCAGGATCCTTAGCTTTCTTCTGCATCTTCTTCTTCCCAACAATAGTCCCCACCATGTAAATGTGAGCACCATTTTTCTGTATGTCATTGACGTGGTTTCGGTTTTAGCCCAGCCGGTAACAAAGCACCACGAAGCCGCTC
>VYZV01007073.1:38885-49734 GCA_013401275.1 Pandion haliaetus | reverse complement strand
CACGGGCTGCAGAGCCATCAGCCTCCTCAGGCGCCCCTTCCTCCCCCTCCTTCTTCACTGACCTCAGTATCGGCAGAGGGGTTCCTCTCACGTTCCCACCCCCACACTACTGGTTCCCCTTCTTAAATATGTCCTCCCAGAGGCACTACCACCGTCACTGCCGGTCTGGGCCAGAGGCAGGTCCGACTTTTTGGAGCCGGGAGAGCTTCCAGCAGCTTCTTAAAGGAGCCACCTCTGCAGCCCCCTCCCCCACTACCAAATAAAACCACGCCACACAAACCCGTAACAGTCATTTTGCAATTACCCATACAAAAATGAACACATCATGCTCAGCAAGTCCAATTCACCAGCCAGCCCAGATGGATCCATACAACTGAGTAGTTGCTACCATTTTCTTTTTTACGGATCCAGTGTCTTTTCTCTGTATGATACTTGAGAAAATAGTCCTGCAGGAATCACCCCTGTATCAATAGTTGTGGCCATGGAAAATTAGGGCATCAAAACGAGGCAGGAGTAGCTGTACTGCATCAGACCAGAAGTCTCTCTGTCTTACCAGTCTCCTTCCAGCTGTGGTCACAGGCAAATGCACAAGAACAGTGAGAATGAGGCAGGCATGTGTGACATCTTTCCCAATACCCTCCCAGTACCTCAAGCCAGACGTGTTTTCTATGTATTTCCAACCCTCAACTCACCTCTCCTGCATTAACTTGTCAAGTCTCTCCTTGAACCCACAGCCTCTGCAGGTCTCCAGCACTCAGAAGGACTGACTATTTACTCCCACCTTATTTCTGACCTTTCAACAAATTATTTCTACTTTCCAGCACTTTTCTTCTTATCCTATGGCTGTTTATCTTCCTTATAGCCTTTGGTGAAGGACACTGTCAAAAGCATTTTGGGAATCCCAATACAGTCTATAGAATAAATTGCTTGTCTGCCACATGAGAGCACTCCACTGCCTCTTCTCCCATGCATCTTGTAAATCCATGTGCCTACAAATACCATTCTGTGATATTATGGGGTAAACGAAAATCAACCAGATCTTTTCTGGAGCTCTTTTTCAAATTTTCCACACTTCAGCCTTTAGATGCAAAGACGGTTTGAGAAAGCACTTGCACACCACCATTTCTAATTCAGCAGTCTCATTCTTGGCTTTCTTAAGAGTCTGAAGCAAGACAACCAGCCCGGATGGTTTATCTCTGTCCATTCCATCAATTGGATCCATAATCTCTGCTCCAGGCTTTTCACTTTTGAATATATCCTCTGATGAGTCCCCATGAAGGTTAATTACAGCATGGGAATCTCCATGTTTTCTTTTTCAATCAACAATAATGCAAATAATTGCTTCAGCTTCTCTGCAATGGGCTTGTCTTTCCTAATTGCTCCTTTTATACTCTGATCATGTGCTGGCTCTGTCAACTCCTTGGCACACTTCTTGTTTCTGATCTATTTGAGGAAAATCTACTCTCTTCTTTAGCTGCTTCTCAGATTTTTTCAGCATGCCACTTGGGCAAGGAGCTCAGTGATGCACACCCAATACAGTGATGCAGTACTACCATCATCTTATCTAGGTCTGGCCTTTCTTTCCACAAGGTTTCTCTGTTTTTTACCAGGATGGTTAGCCTGCCCACTTCCTTCAGTTTACAACCCTCTGTCAAACAGCATCACTCAGCTTACGGTGCCCCAGGGATTGTCTGCCTTGCCCAGGTTTCCAATACGCTTGTTGTGTTCATGCCTTCATTTAGGACCTGCCAACCCACTCCCCGATTTCCAAAGGCTCTTGGAGATCTAGAATATACCTGAATTTTAATCCATTGCATAACTTTCTCCTAGGCTGTGTGACTGAGTCTAACTCTGTAATCAGAGTTAGCAACTCAAATGCCCTACAGAACCTTTAACATACAACATTAATACATTTATATATTTTCAACAGCCAAGTTTGTAATCTGGCCCAGAGATACCACTCAGGTTTTCAGGGCAGAACTTATTTTCCACAGAACAGAACCGGCAGGCATTAATCATGCTAGCAATCTGTAATCTGCTACAATCTACTGTTTCCAGAGCTCCAGCATATAACTTGGGCAGGAGGCAACTTTAGGTCAACAGCTCAGACACAGGGCAGAGCTCCACACCCAGCACTACAGCATGCTTCAGCACACATGCCATTTCTCTGCGGTGCAGCTGAGACAGTACCATCCTCTGGCAAGACAGCACCCTGGCCACCAGCATCACCAGGACTGGGGAAGTTGGTCATTTAGACCCATAAAAGTAGAGAAGTCTGAGAACGTTTGTCCCCGGATAGCTCTCTGTTGTCTTATTTTCTGGCAAAGTTGCTGAGGGCCCTGTGTAACCACGCTGCTGGGGATGTAGCTGCTTTAACCATGCAGAAGATGTTACAACAAGCAGAGCTGGCATGTAAAAAAACCATCTAATTTCACAGGAAAGCAAAACCAAGATACAGATTTGCCTGTTCAGTGGCTATATGTTTGTCTTTTGTCACAGACTCAGTCATTCAGGAAAAAACATGTCATATTCCTATTACCTGCTCCTTTGTCACTAGCCTACAGGCATGAGCCCAGGCACTGCAGAGAGGGTTCCTGCCCTCACACTCAAGGAGTGATTTCCTACTCATGTAGGAAATGCCACCATCCCCTTTGGGGGCCAGAGCCACAAGAAGCTGCGAAACATGGAAAACCAAGCAGAGCAACCATCATTATCACCAACCCCAATGAGATACAGCTTCGGCGACCTACCTGTGCTGGAGAAAGGCCTTCCACCCAGACATACTAAGCAACCTTTCTATGTCCCCTCCAGTCCCGCCAGCTACTATGCCGCATCTGTGCCTGAATTCATGTCAATGATTTTGCGTAACTGAATTCGTGCCAGCCCTTCACCCATAGAGACGACACACCAGGCTGTTCTGACTCCCTCGTCACTGGAAATGTAGAAGTTTCCATTCTGGACTGAACTTTCTGGACCATGATTTTTGCTGTGAAGTTGTCTAATCCCATTTTGAACACATTCTGCTTTCAACCCTCAGCATCATGTGAAGGTGGATTCATAAAGAGATGTGAATGGATCAAATCCATTCACGCACCCACTTCTCACGCAGTGGGAAATGGCAAAACATTTTCTCTCTCTCTCTGTGGGAAATGGCAAAACATTTTCTCTCTCTCTCTACCACAGATGTCTGCTACACTCCCTTCAATTCACCCCATCCCAAACTGGGCGCTACGCCGTAAACCATCCTTTAGAGAGAAGCTGGCTCTGGCCTCTTTGCCAGAATTTCTGTACCTCCAGTCAGCTCTACTGCCAGCTGCAACAGATACTATCGACACCCTGTACACACCGCTCTCTTGCCTCTGAATTCAGCATCGCATGTATTTGAATTGAATGTAATCTGCCATTTTATGCATGAGCACCATGGGACCCTCTTCAGCTTCTTGCATTCAGCCCTAGATTTGGCTCTCCTGAATCATTTTTTTCCCTACAAATTTGCCAGCTCACTATTGACAGTCTTCTCTGCATCCTCTATGAATGCACTGATCGGCATGAATACCAGCACGGACCTCTGTACGCTGCCACTGGCACCCACCGGCACTGTGAAAATGGGCTCGATACTCCTGTAAACAGTTATTAGTCTATGGGCCTGCCTCTTCACCCCTTGAAAGGTTAGTTTTCTTGTAGGTCACTGATGCAGGCACTCGCTCAAAACATGCAAACCCCCACGTGCAAGTGTACTAACTGTAAATCACCCTGCTCACTCACACCTTCAGATAGCTTGGATACACTTCTGAACTTTGACTTCCTTCTCTAAAAGCCAAATAAAACTCTTCCCCAATATACTGTATTCATTCAAGCATCTAATAAAATTATTCTAATTATTATAAATTATTCTACATTGTTGTTTCTAACAATTTGAGGCTGTTTGAACACTTAACTCCAGTTCCTAAATCAGCCCAGGACTCCTTTCACTCACTGACATCACACTCCTGCATCCCTTGAAAACTGGTTCAGGCATTAAAGCACAAGCCTGTTAGTAGCTGAACAGCTTCACTACTGTGCTCCTCCAGCACCATTGGGTGACTGCAGCTGGCCTGGGCAATGCACTGATTTGCTCCAAAACCTCTCTGCCAACACTTCAGTTTGAGAGAGTCCCTCAGCCCTGTCTCCCTCTGCACAGTAAATAAAGGAACCTTCCCGGGATGCCGCTGCAGCGAGCAGTAACACACGGAACTCATTTGCTTCTGCACGATAGCTGTTTTCTTCATGTGTCCTCCTTGCCCCTGATGTGCACACCTCAGGACAGAGCTGCCTGGATGTATTCCTGAAAACTGGCCTCATAAAAGGACTTTTAACCTCTAAATATATATAGCGTCAGAATGTAAATGAGAGCAAAATGTCTCTTGAAGCAAGGGAAACTCAGACCGGTGTCCCTGCAGAGTGAATTTGTCCTTCAACCTCAATTCAGCAACTTTGGGTGGCTTCCTGCTCTCTAAGAAACTTGAGTCCCTCCCGCAGCTCCGCAAAGGCTCTTTCTTCACTGTCAAAGCCTGGCTGTGTGTCAGCTCCCCAGTCCCCTCGGCATCTCCTGGTCCCTCGCCACGGAGCACACTCTGCCCACTCTGGTTGTCCCTCTGCTCCCGCAGCGCACCAGACGTCCCCCCCCGACCCGCTATTCACTCCCCGAGACCATGCAGTACATCCATGACAGCAGAGAACAAGGACTATTGACTTAAGACCTTCACACGGTGGCTTTAAATATTCTCCATGGCAGAGCCAAGGATTTTTTTCATTTAGCTGTTCCCTTTAATTTCCTTCTAGCTGGCTTCCTCTTTTTACGTTATTTAAAGACTTTCTCAAATTCATGCTGCTGCAGTCAACTTTTTTGGCTCTTTCCCCTCACAAGGATGTTGAATTTGAGTACTTTACAGTCAGTATTAAAAAAAAAAAGCATATCTTTGATAGTGATATATTGATCCAGGTTCTGTGTATTACTCTGGAATAAATCAAAAGTTACTTCTCCCCTTGTAAGGTCTTTCACCAGTTGCTTCACAGATTGTCATTTATGGTGTCTAAAACTCATTTTCTCCCCCAAACAGAAGCAGCTTCTCCAGCCTCAAATTTTGCCCAGTTGTTCAAGGCATTTCCCCATAATAACAAAAATCTCATTTTCAGTAGCTGAGGATTGCAAAGCTGGATCTATAAAATGTCAATGTTTCATGGATTAAACCATTTTAACCAACAATTTATTTCACTTACTACATGCTCAGGTGACTAACTAGTTCCCAGTAACAGAGGACTTGCTGGAGCTGGCATTACCTTCCTATAATCGAGCTTTTGCATTCTGAAGTTTGAGAGTTACCAAGGAGAAAGTTCTGTTGCATTTGCCTTTTTCTGTTAATTTTTATGCCAGCTTTTCAAAGAACATTTTTCTTTTTGACTGGCATTTTGTATTGTTTTGTTTGTAGCTATTTAAATGCATTGTTTTGACATCATGTGCCTTTATACTCAATACATCATTAATTGGGGCGAATTTCATTCCTTTGCAAAAATAAAATCCTCCAGAATAAATTTCTACACTATTTTCAACATTTTCTACACCAAAGCTACACAAACTCACTGTTCAAACTGCAATGGAGTCTAGGGGGGGATCTCAAAGAGGACTCAAAGCTCTGCTGTACCTATCCTACCAGTGCTTGGAAAAGCAGTCTGCACAACCCACGAAGACCAAATTGCCAGGCAGGATTTGGAGTCAGCTCAGAGCTGTGCTGCAAGCCAGGAGCTAATAAATGTCACCGAGCCCGCACAGAGTAGATTAGAAACGGCCATTTGGATTTTGGCCATCAGCCTGTGCAGTGCAGCCATGACACCTCTCTGAATTCCTGCTGAACGTGAATGGACTGTGCGAAAAGTTCATCTGTAATTTAAAAATTACCTGAGTGGGTTAATCTGCCTTGGGAAGTCACTCCAATGGTCAGGACCTTCTTTCAAATCCCAGCTGTCCTCTGCCAGCTTCCAGCCACTGGATCCTGCTCCAGTTATTGCTGTCCTCCAGACTGGAAGACCTGTTAACAGAGAAGGATTTTTTGCTGAGACACTTAGGTACTATGGGTAAGTAAGCCCTTAATGCTCTTAGAAATTCAATAGTTAAAGTAGATAAAGGTTATCTCATACTCCAGTGACCTGCAAGTCTTCTCTGGTCACTGTGTCTCAGAACAGCACCATCCATCATTTGTTCCTCAACAGCTGACGCTATATTCAGCCTTATTAAAGCACCTATTTAGTTCCAGCTTAGCAAATCACCAGCCCTACCCTCCAACCATTTTGTTATCTGCACAGTGCATCAGAGACATCTCTGCTTTTTTTTCTGCTAGGCTTTTGGTAAAAATGTTGAATGTAGCCAGACCACAATACGGGTCATTCTGAGACTTTGCACTTGAATAAAGTGTGAGGTCTAGAAGTTACAGAAGAAAAGGACAGTGCTGGAAATTCTGAGAGTTAGTTGGATAAAGGAGATGTTGAGGGCTTGCTGCAACACAACAGACTATGCAGCTGGTGGAAGTCAGGTTGAACCCACCATACAACCATGTCACATTTGGGGTTTTGTATTCACTCCCCGTTCCTGTCGTCTCTGCTGCTCTGGGCTCGCTGCAGTCAGCCATGAATAAATCCTGCCTTGATGAAAATTGGTTCAAATGAGATAGCCCCCAAGTGTACAAAACCCAGGCTCTGGGAGGAATCCCCAAGCATGGCCATCGGGTTCTGGTTCCTGACACACAGCAGAGTTGTGATCTGACTCACAGCAACGTGACTCAGGAGTAACTACCAAAGCCTTAACAGAAGCAAATCAAGGACAAGATATTTCTGTACAGAGTATTTCTGTAAAATCAGCTTGGTTGCGGGTTAACGAGTTTGATAAAAGCCTGCACGGGTCTGGAACAAACATTACAAATACCCGGGCAGTATGCAAACATACTGACTTGCCTGAACCTTGATGTTGATATAAAAGGAGTTACAGAAGCCAAAGAAATACCAAAACATCTGGCTGCAAGCTCTGCAGGACAGCTCAAGCAAGCTGCTAAGAGCAGCAGTCAAATGCCCAGATGAAATCACATCCCTGCAAGACTCTACCTCCCCACCCAGACGGCTGCAGAGAAGTGGCAAGCTCACTTCTTTGACAAGAGAGATCAAAATGGCATGAGACTCCAGCAAAGGTGTGATAACAGCAGATGATAGTAAGGGACTTGAACCACCCACGTACAAACACACAGCACAGTGGCACACAGTTCAGAGACAGACGAACTCCACGTTCGACACGGTGCTCTGTGCAGTCGCTCACTTGGAGCAAGGAGAGGAGCAGGAAGAAGTGGGGAGGCCGTTCTTGACTTAGTTTTAAGTGGCACACAGGAGCGAACTCATGAAGCAATAGTAGCCGAGATGCTGCATAATAGCAGCCCCGGTGCTGTTCAATTCAGCATGGCATACGGAAGCCAAGACCAAACAGCAGCAAGTGACACTAAACGGAAGCAAATGCTAAAAATCAGTGTGAGGCTAGTTAAGCAAAGCCTAAAGGGGTTTTGAAGAGCAAATCAGTAAAGGTATAAAAACAAACAACAGGGCTGAGCATGTCAAAAAGCCATCAGGAGAACATGGGGCCTTTAGACCGTCAGAGGTTAAAGGAAGCAATTATGGTAGATGAGGATATTGCAGAGATGCTAAATGACTCTTCTCCTTCTATCTTCCACACCTATGGAGACTTCTATGCCTTTGCAGAGCCTCCAGGGGGAGATACTATCCTTTGCTGGGGCAACAGCAAACACAGGCTAGGAAACATGATTGTTTAAAAGGAAGTATGTTATCGAGCCCATTTGATGATTTAGAAGGCTTCATTCTCACTCCATCCTCCAACCCCAGTTCCAGAGAGAGTATCCATTGGAGGGACTACAAAGGAAAGGCAGGAGCTTCTGGTCTGATCCTAAAAGTCAGGGCACAGGTGGCAAGACACCAGAAAAGTCCAAATTCAGATAAACAGAGGGTAAAAATCCTCTCCAGAGGTGTGATAAGAGAGTGGTCAAACAGACTGGATTTTTTAGATCTGGCGGGGAGAAATTATAACTGGCTTTGCTAAGGTATTTTGGAAAGTGTCTTAGCTCTACATTCCGGCTGGTCCTGGGTGGAAAGTTAACACCGGAGTGGTTTATTCTTCCTCTGTAGCATTAATATTGGCTGCAGCCAGGACATGGGGCTGGAAGTTTTTCACAGATGATCAGGGCTGGCAGCTCTTAAACTGATGTCAGTGGGAGGTGAGTGAGATCTGGTTGCTTCTTCCCGAGGGTACTATACCTAAGAGGCATAGCTGAAAAAAACAGTCCTGCACCCGCAGCCTGTATGCCCATACCTTGCACAGTCCTTTACACTTGGCTGGAGGATGCTGCCAGACCACTGCTGGCACATGTGGGAGTGTCTGGAGGACTCAAACAGCCCAGTTCAAGACACGCACGTGGCCCCAGAGAGCAAGGAGACCCAGAAGCCAACACTGCTTTCAATGTAACACCCACCTTTGCAGCCCCGCGTTGTCATCAGCAACAGAGAACCAGATTTAGGCCAGCAGGGACTTCTGAGGGTCTCTCAGGCAAAGCAGAGCTGAGGAGCGCCATCCTTCCCGGGCATGGCAGAGCGAATCCATGCAGGGGAGCTCCGGTTCCCGGGGGCTCCAGGATGCCTCAGCAGAGGCGGCTGCGTGACATCAGCCCCCTCAGCCGTTTGTTGCCGTTTGTTAACGTTCGGTACCCGGCGGTGGCAGATGCTCTGGGGCTGAATCACAGGGATTTGTTGTGGCGAGCATCGCCTCGGCACCTGCTGCACACTGAATACCTCCTCGTCCTCTGCCTCCAGCTGCCCTGCCCTGCAGTGGCCACCACCTCTCAGGAGCCGCCCACGCGATGGAGAGTGTGGGTGCTGCACCCACAGAGGCAGGGGACAGCCGTCTGCCGGCAGCCAGGCTCTCTGCAACACACCTGCCTTGCAGGAGACAGAGAAACAGTTAAAAGCCCCACTCGGAGCTATGAAGCCTCCAGCCTTCAGCAGGGAGAGTGGACAGGCTGGGGAGCACAGGCTGGGGAGATGGGGGGGCGAAGGGATGGGGCGAAGGGCTTCGTGCACTGCAATTGTCTCCCACGACAAAGCAGTGTGCCCTCCCAGCCTCCCTCCTCAGTAGAGGGAACTGCAGCACAGCCCCAAGGGACACGACACTCCTGCACGTCCTCCTCCAGAAAAGACATCTGAGGAGAGGCTGGGGGATCGCGAAAGGCCCTAAGAGACCCAGTGTCACCCAAGACCCTCCTCTCCGGAGGAAAGTGCCACCCCAACTGCCGCATGCAGTGCCAGGAGCCACCCACACCCTCCCAGGGCCCGAGCCAGCACGGTCCCCTGCCACGAACCATCCCATGAGACCCTCTTCAGCTTCCCTGCCCCATCTCACCCTCCCACCAGAGCCTCCCTCATGCACGAGGCCACGCTCATGCCTCAGAGAGGAGCCATGCTTGTATTCACTCTGCTCCTGGGGGAAGACCTCATGTGAGCTGCTGTTGCATTCCCCAGCTTGCCGGAGCCGTTTTCCAAAGGCAGCCCCTTCTCCAGTTAAAGACCTGGGGAGAGCTTCCCATGGCCTCACTTGGCCCACGCCGTCCCCAGATCTGCCCCACAGGCCGTGGCTCTGCACCCTGAGCACTGAAGTCACAGCTGGGGCCAGCTGCGCCTCCTCTAAGGTCGGCTGGACAAGGCCATAACACAAGCAGCATCACCTTTAGGGACACATCCAGACATAGGTGAAAACTGAGGCAGAGCAGCGATCCGATCTGACCACCAGAAAGCTGTTCCTCCCACAGCCCCTTCCCACGGAGACTGTGACTAACGGAGACATCCCTCTTGCACAGCGTTTGTGCAGGAGAGCATCAGGGTGCGGAAAAGCTCAGCATAAAAGCACGCGAGGAGGAGTTTACGCTGACATGCGAAATGAACTTACGCATTTGTTTCAGACCTACTAAAGCAAAAGGGGTTAATTTCTCCTCTAGGGCTGCAGGAGAGAGTCCAAGCTAGAAATGTTTGGGCTGGCATGAGAGAGCACTCGGGTGTTACCATCTAATGGGTGATAACATGGATAGATAACAGTGGATAAAGGAGTTGCCTGGGAGATGCCACGGGATAGCAAGGGCTGGACACTGACTTTTGGGGACTGGAACAAATGCAGACTTTACCCCAAACGTGATTCGGCTGCAAGTCTGAGCGAGGACCGTTTGTGAGACCGGGCGGTACGTGGGCTCCTGCAGAGGCAGAGAGGAAGTCCTCAACCCTGAGGACCAGAGAGAGACCGAGCCACCCCGATGAGCGTGGCTCACACCCCAGCATTTCAGCTGTAGTCCTTCCGACCCCACGAAGCACCGAGGAGACCACCACGCTGTCTGCTCGCCCGTGCTCGACAGGCTGGCCACAGGAGCGAGAGGAAAGGCAAAGCCGGGCCTTCAGCCACAAAGGCCACGGGAGCCGCTTTGCGAACCGACATATGCCGAGCTCGTGGCACAGAGGAGAGCGATCCCAGACCGAGCAGGGCCAACCACCCCAGGGAGCAGCAACACACGGCAGCAGGCAACCCTGCCTCCGTCCGACGGCCAACGCGAGCCGCCCACCATCGCTCAGTCGGGGCCTCTGCCACGGGCTTCCCGGACCACAGATCCCTGACCCACCTGGAGAGTCACCGCGCAGAGGGGCCCGGCCTGGCTGTGCTCCCCACGCGTGGGGCAGAGCCACGGCGGGACGGCGGCGGGACGGTGGCGGGACGGCGGCGGGGCAG
>VYZV01007073.1:17360-37680 GCA_013401275.1 Pandion haliaetus | reverse complement strand
GGATGGAGTCCCCCGGGGGGGCGGCGGCGGTGACCTCCCCGGGATGGGGCGGGTCCCCCCGGCAGAGCAGGAGCCCTCGGTGGGAGCTGCCCAGTCGGAGATATCCCCCCACCCCCCCCACACCCCTCGCCCCGGGGCGGTGGGCTTGGGGAAGGGCGGCCGCTCCCCATCCCGCCGGGATTCCGCCGCCGTCGGGATGGCCGGCAGCATCCCAGCGCCTGCTCGCTCCTCGGTGTCTTCGTGCGGGAGGCGCGGGGCTGGGCTGGAGCATCAGCCCGTGAGACAAAGGGTGTTTATCCGCCGTACACCACAGCGGCGAGCAGCGGGGCGAGGCGGCTGGTAACGAAGTGCCGCAAAGCAAATGTAATTTTGGTAAGGGCTCGTCAGTGGCAGCACCCTGTTTTCCACAACCGTGCAACTGCAGAGTCCTCGCAGGATTGCCGGCGCTCGCCGCTTAGGGCCTGTGATTCCTGTCGGGCTGCTGGCGGCTGCGTTTGCCGTGTCAGGAGTCGCGGGTCGCGATAAAATTGCTGCTGGCGTGGGTTTTTGGGTGGAGGAGCAGGTCGTGGGGAGATGCAGCAGCTGTCTGGGGCCTGGCCTCTACCCTCCGGTCTTGCGCGTTGTGTTTTGGGGGGGTGTTGCGGAGGCTGGCGATGGGGGAGGGTCCAGTCGCCATTCGAGTCGCTGCCCGTGGCTCATCAAAAGCAGGGAGGTGGTCCTGGCGTGAGCATGTGGCCCTGGGATCAAGGGTCCCCAGGGCTATTGGGGCAGAGGGAGCACGGTACGGAGGGGAAGAGGGGAGAACCTGGCAGCCTCCTGCCTGCAGCTTGGGCTGCCCGTGCTGGCGGGAGGCGTGAGCCTCCCACCCGCCATCCCCAGCAGGTGCCTCTCCCAGGGCCTGTCCCTTTGCTGGAGGAGGTTGCTGTCACAGGCGGAGCTGCTCTGGGGGCTGGTGCGGGTTGGTGGCTGCACTCCCATCCACGAATCCCGGGATTTATTCTGGTTACAGCCACGGTCCTCCCACGGGAGCCCAAAAGAGTCACTTGGGTGTGGGTGGTGCTCAGTCCCACGGTGCAGGGATGTCCTGGCGTCCTGTGTGTGCATGGTGATGCTCAGAGTGTGGGTCGGAGCCGGGCAGGAGGGGGTGGCTGAGCAGCCTGGCAAGTGCTCACATGAGGAGGGGTGGCCATGACCTGAAGTTGTGTGTAGTCCTAGGGCAGGATGCAGCCTGGATGATGACACTGCAAGATTTCCTCCAGGGCTGGCCTGCTGCTGGTGCCCAGCCCTGGCCATGAGCTGCCAGGCTCTCCGTTGTCTGATGCAGCTGGAGAAACAGACCCCCAAAAAGCCTTTGGGAGCAGAGGAGACGGATGGCTGGAAGATGCTTGAAAAGAAGCTGCTGGCATGTCTTCGTGGTTAGTGCCTCACCCTCGTGCTCCTCAGCCGTCAGCTCCCTGTGTGGCGCTCTGGCTAGGAAAGCCCCTCTGCAGCACCCTTCCCAGGGCAGGGATGGAGTAGGTGTCTCCTCTCCTTGAAGCAATGCTCCTCCAGCGCTCTGGATTTCAAAGCTACAACTGCAGCGGGGCCTGGCAGAGCCCCCTGAAGCTTCCTGAGCACTGGAAGCGCTGGTGCTTCACACTGGGACCGTGTTTGTCCACTTGGCTGGTGTTGTGCTGCTGTCGGCAGATTTCTGGGTGTTTGGGCTGGTTGCGTGGTTGTGCTTGCTGTGAGGATTATTCCCCCCACGGAGTTATTCCGCTCTAGTGTTGTGTAACCCTTTTGTTTGAACAGTGCCCTACTGTTGGCCTGTGGGAAGCCACAACATGCCAAAACCAGACTTCTCGGGGCTGTTTTTCCCTGCGCTCGGTAGCAACTTCATCCTGCTGTGGCACCAGCATTGCAGGCTCTGAGCAACCCTTGATGCGCAGCACAAGGAGCACCACCGTCCTGTGGTAGCGAGGGGCGGGAGGCTGGGCAGCTTCCGTGGCCCAGCAGGGAGCTGAGCTCAGGTCTCGCATCCATTTACCTCCCACTGTACCAGAGCCGCTCCACTCATCATGTGTGTTTCTCTTGCTGGGAGAAACCTCAGCGTTGAGGGTCTTGGAGCTGGGTCTGCCTGACCAGGTATAGATGCCACAGCAGGATGGCCGGGGCTGCTCTGTCTCCTCCTGTAGAAGCTAAGGCTGGTTAGGTGGCTTATACCCATGTCTCTCCGTTGGCTGAGGAGAGCCTGGAGACCATCTTGAGATGTCTGAAGCCAGGCGAGATGAGCTCCCTGCCTGGCATTTACAGAGAGGCGGGTTCAGGAGACTGTCCCCTTCCTGGAAGGTGGCTTCATCTTTCTGAAGCTGGTGGAGGTGTCTGCTCAGCCAGACCACACAGGAGGAGCTTTCTCTGTCTTGGGGCAATGCCCTGTGCTTCCAGCTGGTGTCCTTTCTGTAAGAAGACATCCGCGCTGCCCTGCCTGTGTGGGAACGGTGTCTAGCAGTAGGAGCATAGGGCTGGGAGAGATGTTTGGACTCCCCTAGAGCTCTTACCATCTCTAGCCCTACAGCAGATGATGGCTGCAGGTCCTGTAGTCCTGCTCCCCCAGGAGGAGCTTTGGAGACATGTCTGTGCCGGTCCTGAGCCAGATTATGGGAGGCTGTGTGTGACCTCCAGCCTGTAGCATCGGCCCCGGGCCCATGGCAGGGAGACCCTCCGGAGGGAGCCTTGGTGTGCAGAAGTGGGATGGTGGAAGCCCAGTAGTTGTCTGAAGCTAACGTAATCCTTCGATTGCTGCTTACAGCAGTATTTTTACCCAGCTAATGTGTGCAAATGCCCTGTTCTCACATGTCATTAGGACTCGCCATATGCTACAAGTCTCTTTCTGTGCCAGCACAAGCCCTTGGCACTAGAGCAGAGGAAGCAGTGACATCCCTGATGAGGTGGTGGTGTGCCGGCCTGAGAAGAGGGAGTGCAACCTATCTGTATCACTCGATACCTGGATGGCCTGATTTTGGATGACTGATAAGCTGCCTGGGGGAAGTGAGCTGTTCTTGCCGTGGCGATGCAGCTGGGATCAGCGTGTCAGCCAGAGGAGAGTATCCCTCTGTGAGCAGCCGGGCAGACGGAGCTGGATGGGGAGCGTGAAAGCCACCACTCGGCTGTCTGGCACAATGCGTTAGGCTCAACAGGCAATGTTGGATTTTAAGACAATACATGGGATCAAGTGCTGCAGAGCTGCCCCACTGCATACCCAGACAGTGAGGGGATGTGCTGGCACTGCTGCTGTGTGACAGGAATTTTGCCGCTGTCCCAATAATGCCTCAGGTTTTGGCGTGGTCTGCGATGCTGAGGCCCGGGTATTTGCTGGGAGTGTGGCGGCTTGATCTGCTGGCCAGAGGAGAAATCCCCAACAGACCGGGGTGTTGCTGCTGAAGCATGAGCTGAGTGCCTCCCAAGTGTGGGTACCTTTCCTTCTCTGGAAGGAGATGGAAGGAAGCACCCTACTTGCCCGGGATTCCCTGCTTGTGAGGTCTCCTGCGTGCTAGACGCTGCCACTTCTCCCTCTGCCTGACGTTCTTGCCTCGCCAGGGGTGTTGGAATTGCCGGCGTAACTGGAGGCGTCTACATCTGGGTAGTCACCCTGGTGCTGGCACGGCTAGGCACCTAGCCAGATGGAGGAATCTGCATTAAAGCTAACATTCTTGTTTGTTTTCATTATGTTGATTTTAACCTAGTTTTACCCCAAGCCAGGGTGTTGCGTGACCATTCAGCTCCTTGCAGGAGAGGAGCAGCATGAGGGAGGAGGTGGCACAGGATGTGGACGCGTGTCCAAGGTGCCTTTGCTGGTGGCAGTGCCAGTATGGTGGTCTTGGAGCTTGGTGGGCTCTGCATGTGTGCTGCTGGGCTTGTTCTCCTGGGTCCCGTGTGTTTGCTGGTGTGTTAAAGCCGCTGCAGAGCATGGTCAGCTTGTGCAGATGCCTTCTGGGAAGTGCTCTGCACCCTGTGCTGGCATTTGGCATGGTACGCCTGGTGCCCAGCCTTGCCTCCATCTGAACTGCTCTCTAGGCTCCTTTTACAGCGCAGGCAATGGCTTGGCCATCTGATGCTGTGTCTGCACAGATTGAATTGCCTCCTCATTGCTTGGCTCTTCAGTGACTCCATGGGACCTTGAAGGTGATGCCAGTGCTGTAACACCCACGTATTCAGATGTATCTGATCCTCCTCCTCTGAATTACTGGGTCAGCTCG
This sequence comes from Pandion haliaetus, assembly GCA_013401275.1. NCBI lineage: Eukaryota > Metazoa > Chordata > Aves > Accipitriformes > Pandionidae > Pandion > Pandion haliaetus. The sequence goes on along the minus strand of VYZV01007073.1, from coordinate 33,445 downwards.
GCTTGAGCCATCTGGTCCAGTTCTCTTCCCTCTGCTCTTGGCCAGGCACCTGCAGCCATGAAGCGATGCAGCAGCAGAGCCTTCATCGTGCAGTGACGGTGAGGTGTAAATGATCTCCCTGGTGACCCAACTTCTCTGTCCACCTGTGAGGGCAGGTGGGGGACAAGGCTCTCCATTCCTACTCTGAAAAAGCTCCTGCTTTCACCCGTGGCCGTCTCAGCCCCTCTGCCGCTGTCGCAGCGAGCGCCGGGCTGGGCTGTGCGGTGGCTGTGGCAGAGGGAGGGCTGTGCTGGCTGGGGGGAATGGAGAGGAGCCAGGCGGGAGTCAGATGCAGTAATGCTGTGTTGTGTTTGGGCAGCCCTGATGCCAGAAGCACTAAACCAGACGAGGCTACCTAAAATGAGGAGTCAATAACAGCGGAGGGAGGCCGTGAAGCCGAGATGCGCGATGAGGGCTGGGCAGGAATGTGCTTAACCATTCCAGTCACCTGCCTGGCGTCACGCTCTGCCTCCACTGTAATGCAGGCTGAGGGCACAGGGACCAGTGTGCGCACGGGCAGGCGTCGGACTCTGCAGCTCCCACCGCTTGGGGATTGCGGAGGCTCCCCAGTGTCACAGGGACATGCTGGAGGGCAGCAATGCTTGCTGCGGAACCAGATGGCAGATATTTCCAGGTGACCCTGGAGTTTGCCTGTGGCTGTGGAGCATCAGAGCTGTGAGCTTCCCCTTACTGCTGCAGGGCCCTGCTCAAGGGGACCTGCCCCTTCCTCAGGTGATGCTCCAGGCAGTGTTCCATCTACAGATGCTCTTCCTCACCTTACAACGCTTCAGATGGTGTATTTACTGGCAAGCCTAATGTGGAGCATTAGCTTTCCAGACCACTGCTTTTGCTGCCGTTTTCAGGCCATCGTTTCCAGGCAAAGCAAGTTCTGACACTTCTGGTCTGAGGGGCCAGTGGTGCAGAGAGCAGCAGGCTTCCTGGGCCACCTGCTGCGCCGATGCTGCACGGGAGCTGGGTTCACTTTCTCCGTCTGGAGACAAGCACGGGGCTGACCGTGCCAGAAGACGGGGCTTGTTGGGACCCCGTTGCCCCGTGCACCCTGGGGACTTGTTTTCCAGAGGTGGGATGTCTTTGGTGGTGTCCGTGCCAGCGCTGTGCCCAGGGCAGCAACTCCGTGTGCTCCTTTCTGCTGCCATCAGGCTTGCATTCTGCTCTCCTCCCAGTCTGACGTGGTAGAAGCTGTGGGGAGACGGGCCCAGTGGCGCAGTGTGCTGCTGACAGTGCTCCTGCCTTGGCTGTGTGCTGCAGGGCTCTGGTCTTAGCTTGTCTTTAAACAGCTTCACCGTGAGCAGATGAATGCAGTAACAGGTCAGCATTGTGGCACTTTCCTGGGGGGGCTCTGTTTTGCCTCTCCACATCTCACCAGCTTTGGTTTCTGGCTTTTTTTTTTTCTGTCTCCCTGTGATGCTGGGGACTTCATCTCCAAAAGGGACAGACCATGCAACAGCAGAGATGACGTGGTGGGCCGCAGCCAAGGCTGAGAGCGCTCCGTTCTCCCTGGGCATCCACTGGGATGTGGGGACTCCCTGCTGCAGCTGGGCACAACAGAGCATCCACTGCAGTCGCCTGAAAGACCAGTGGGATTGAACCTGTATTTTAATCTTTTGAAGTTACTCTTCCCTCCTGTCGCTCTGGGAAGTCAGGAGGAGGCATCAGTGTGTGGTGCCCATCAGCAGGCATGCTCTCCCCTAAGAGGGGAGCAGAGCTGCCAGGGTTTCCCCACTTCTTATTTCTGTTATAAATATCCTCTTACACAACCTTGTGTGTTTAATCCTTGGGCAGTTGGGAGTGACAATTTCTCATGCCAGCTTAGGTAGAGCTCTGCTGCAAGTGTTTAGATGCCTGCAAAGCAACAAGCGATGTACCAGGGCATCCAAAGCAACCATTTCTGAGACACCTCGCTGGGCAGGCGGGAGATCCTTAAAACAGAACTGTCAAAGCAAAGAGCTTGTTCCCTTGGCAACAGTCATGTTGGAGATTGGCCTTAGGATAGGAGCTAAAAAACATGCTCAAAAAAGTAGTTGTCAGCTGTTTGCTGTCAAACTGGAGGAGGGCCCTGGGCAAGGGGTCACCCTGCCTGGCTCTGCTCGCTGCTGCCCTGCAGTGGGGGGAGGCCAGAGGCAGGAGGGTCCGGGTGAGCTTGCTGTTCATTCGCAAGGGAGTTAGTCCCCTTTTGGAGGGGCCCAGGAAAGCTCTGACACTGGGGATGGCTGTCACGGTGCTTGTATGATCTGTGGTGTCCCAGAACGGGGCTTTTCCCCCTCATCTGTGTCCTGCCTCCTCCAAGGTCTTGCCTGTACTCTGCAGGCTTGCATGTGGCATCTGCCCGAGCTGGGGTCTCAGCTCTCGCTGGGCAGGCTGCAGCTTTGGGCTCTGGCCAGCGGCTCGCAGGTCAGGGCGGCATCAGATCCTCTCAGCCAGTGGATTGCCGATGGCCTCGGAAGGAGGCGATCACCGTGCCCGGTGCTGGGATTCCCTGACGGTGCCACTGCCTTTTGCTGAGCTAATTGGCCACGAGACTGGCGTGAATGTGCAAACACGAGTGAGCAGAGCCGCCAGCGGCAGCCTGCGTTTGTGCAGCTGCCAAAGCTGCAGGCAGGAGCTGCTACTGCCATCAGAGGGGTTCCCCAGCTCCCTCGTCCCCCGACCAGCCGGCTCCTGTCCCAGCTCTCTACAGGGGCTCATCCGGCCCTGGGGCAACTGGAAGAGCAGTTGATGTCTGGGGGGGGCTGAGTTGTGTGCTTTGATAGGGCAGAAAGCAGAGTCCTGCTGGTCCCAGAGGAGAGTCTGCTTCCCAGCTCCACTCTGATGTGTGGCGGCAACAGAAGGCGTGTGGTGAGGACGTAGCCAAAGGCGTTCAGGAGGGGCTCTGTCGGGTTGCTCTAAAAGCAGCTAGCCAGGGCTGGAGGAAGAGGGCATCCTGTGATCTGAGAGCCTCCGCAGCACTTGCAGCCAGCCTCTCTCTTCAGCTGCTTCTCTTTCTTGGCTGCTGATTGATTGCTAATTGCTGGCCATGTTTCAATTGCTTAACCCTGGTCAGGTGTCACAGGCAGTGGTCAGCTTTCACCATACCCTCGGGCAGGGTCTGTGGGAGAGGTGACCGCATCCCCATACCCTGGGGGAAGGATGCAGCTCTGCAATTTGCCAGCGGTGCCCCTTGGACCAGGACCCTGCTGCTGGGACCCCCACTGATGGGGTCCTGGAGGCTGTGACCCAAGCCTCTAGTGTGGTCTTGGGAGGACCCCAGCAAAGGCCCAGGGCTCAGAGCAGGCTGTGATGAGGAGCTTTGCCCCTTTCCCAGAGAACGCTCACGTACACATCTGCTTGCAGAGAAACAATACAGAACTTGGTGTTTAGGCTGCGGAGTCGGGGTTTTTCGTGTGGACTGCACTTGAAGGCGTGAAGCCCCTGTTCTTGGCCGACTGCTTCACTTGTGAGGAGCAAGCTCCTGTCACGTTGGAAGCTTGGACAGCAGGTGCCCTTATTGCCCCCCCCATTAACCTGTGGATCTCACCCCACATCACTAGTCTCCAAAGCAGAGGGCTTGGCTGTTGCAGAGCCCACTGTTGAAGGGTGGCATGTCACAGCATCCCTGTCTATAGGAGATCTGGAGTTCAGAGCAGATTCTTAGGGGTTGTATGTTTCTCACTTCTAGTGAGCGTTAGTGTTAATGTGGCAGTCCTTTGTCACCCTGAGGTCAAATCCTTTGCTTTGCGGGAAGGATGGGTCAGAGAGGCTGGCTGTTGTGGGCTGGAGGTACAAGGGTGGGAGTTGGCAGCGGGGCCAGAGGGAGGTTTTGGCACCAGACGGTGCAAATGGGGATCCTGGATGGATTTGTTCCTGCGAGGGTGAGGAAAACCTGGGAAACTTCCCAAAGTGCCTGGATGCCACAGCCCCTGTGGCCTTGCTGTGCTGGGGAGAATCACCTGCCCAGCCTGAGAGTGGGATACCCCTGCTTGCTGGGAGAGCAGCTGGGTGACGGCACACAGGGATGTCATCGCTTCTAGTCCTCTCCTAGATCAGCCCGGCTTCCTGCATCCCTCCCAACCACCACCTTTTGATCTGAGTCTGCTTCAGCCTGCAGCCCGGCCCTCCATCTGCTCCCTTCACCTCCTGCTGCCCGTATCCTCCTCTGCCTTGTTTTTGCTTGTCTGGTGTGGGGCTGTCCCGTCTTGGTAGCTGCCTCTTGGTGACAAGCACTTGCTAAAGCCTTGCAGCCATGAGGGATGCCTAAATGCCACGGGACTGGAAAAGGAGCCGGCCCTAGAGGTGCTGCAGGAGGGCCCCTTGCCCTGCAGCTCCCGGAGGGATGCGTCTTCTGTCTGAGGGCTGGAATGTGCCAGCAAGGCTGGTTTCCGCAGGCGAGCATGCGGGGAAGAGGAGCGTGGGGTGACACTGAGCAGATGCACTGAAACAAGAGCAGGTTTCCCCCTCTAACAAAATCTGGAGCAAGTCAGCTGCCGGTGAGGAGGAGCCTGGAAGTTGGGCTCTGGGTATCCCAGACTGTGGATTCACATGCTGTTCAAATCAGCTTGCAAGCAAGCTTGCACAGCAGATGTCTGAGCCTGCTTGGCTGGGTTTGCAATCCACTGAGTTCAAAACTGCCACCTTGGCTGGGCTGCTCCAGTGTCACTGCGCGGGAAGGATGCCTGCGGCTGGAAATGGAGCTTTGCAGTTCATGGCTGCTGAGTGAATTATTAAAATACAGTCCTCGGAGAAGAGATAACTTGCCTTAGAAAATGTCTGTGTCAACAGAGATAAATTGGATCTTTATGGTGATGAAACTAGACTAAATAGAAAAGAATGAGGAAAATGACAAGTGTTGTTTTTTGGGCCACGGCTGTGGACTGGAGGCGTTTCAGGGATTTGAGCAGTGGGTGTTTTTCCTCTGGGGCTGCTTCTGCCCCAACAAATGCTTTCGCAGCCTAGAGGCAGGCTCAGATGGGCGCAGGGTAGATGTGCTCAGCAGAGGCTGGGAGAGGGTCCTGGCGGCTCCGGCTCCTGCCTGCCTCAACTGCAGTTGCTGCTGGAAGTGCCTCCAGCTTTTGGCAGGCCTGGGCGAATGCTCTGCCCTGCCGAGGTTGGTGCGGGCAGCAGGGCGTCATCCAGACTCACCGTGAAGTCTGCTGGGCTACAGTGCTCTTCCCAGGCATTGCTTGCTGCTTCCCTGAGGATGCTCCAGGTAAAACGGCTCCTGGAAGGCAGAAGGCTCGCCATGGCATTTTGTTGCAAAAGTGCCTGGAGATGCAGCGCTGCAGAGGATTTGGTGTGTCTGTGCATGGGAGCGTCCTGGGGCTGGAAGCAGCAGAGCCGCAGACCTTTGAGAAGTGTCTGTGCTGGAAGGGGACGTGTGTGGCAGCAGGTCCTGCTGCTGGGCTCAGGGAGCCGGGAGAGACGTGTATGTGGTTTGGTTGGGTTTTTTTCCTCTCATAAATATGAATGCAGCCCCCCTGAAAAAGTGCGCAGGTTTAATTAATGAAATACTGATTTTTCTAGAGTGTGGTGCTTCTCTAATTTCACTGCACCGACTGGGATCCGAAACAAACACAGGCATCAGCTCCTGGCCAAAAACAAGGGGCCTGGCGAAGCCTTGGCTGTGGTGTTTTGTGGGGTGCCTGAGGTTGCTCTGCCTGTCCCAGGGTCTGAGGCAGTAACTAAGCTGTCTCTGTCCCTGCCTGCAGTGGGTCTGGCCTCCTCCAGGAGGGTCCCGTGGAGGGAGAGCTGGGTCCTCCGCCAGCCAGGAGACCTCGCTGCTGGCTCGCCATCTGCAAAGTAACTTTTCACCCTATTGCAGGATGATGGCAGGGGCCTGAGGTGGCCAGTGAGGCTTGGATGGCCCCCAGGAGCTAGGAGGTGTAGATCTGAGGGATCTGCTTCCCTCTCCTGGAGAGGAGAGCCATGAGCATAGGAGGGCTGTGGAGGCAGCGGGGGTCCTGAGCTAGCTGCACCTTCCTGAGCCCAGCGCCGTGCAGGGAAGGCTGGATTCAAACACTGCATGCTTCTCCTGCCTCGCCTCATCCCTGCAGGGCAATGCTGGCATTCCTGGGGCTGTGCACGCGCCTCCTTTGCCCCGGTGTGAGAGCGGAAGCCATCCTCCGGTGCAGCCTGGTGCCAAGCCAGGCCAGCACCCTGGGGCTTGGGCTGCACAGCCCCTCGGACCATAGCGGCGAGGCGGTGCCAGGGGCTGCTCTGGCCATCATGTGGTGTCGCAGAGGGAGGGTGAGGGGACTGTGCCAGCCCAGGCTGTCAGGTGGCAGTGGCTCCACACTGGCAGCAGTTGCTGGCACAGCGAGGGCGGATGCTTCCCTAAGCGTCCAGCACCTGTCCGTGGCCTTGTGGGGGCTGTTTTAACCAGTCTGCCAGGAAGACCTGAAAGCTTTCACTGCAGCCAGCTTTCCAGAGCATCCTTACTCTGCTCTTCCATGTGCCTCCAAGCCCCTGGGATGCTGCCCAGAGCCCCCCGGGGGCTGGGACCCCTGTGTGACAGGTGCCTTGCTTTCTCATAGCAGCACCCTTTGCAATGCTGTCGAAGAGCCATTGCAGTGTGAGCAGCGTGGCCTAAGTTGCCCTTCATCTTCCTTGGGAACCCCCAGGATCTAACCGGGAGGATGCACTGGGCTGTGCCAGGGCTGGAGCTGCTGGATTTGGGAGCAGTGGCGGTGCATGATGCGTCTTCCTTCTCAGTGTGCCACTGTCCCCGGCGGTGGGATGGCAGCTTTGCCCCTTGTGCCCCCTGCCTGTGCTGCCAGAGGGGGTCTTGCCTGCGAGGGTGGCAGCGAGGCCGTGGAGGGACGGGGACCCCGTAGGCCATGCCTTGTTCCTTGTAGGCCGTGGCGAACAAGGAGCAGGAGGGGGCGAAGCTCCCCGTGGTGGGACTCGCTGCTCCTAGGGTCCTGCCGCCCACTGGCCCCGCAGCAGCTCCCATGGCAGCTCTGCCCCTATTCTGTCAAGGGCCAGCAGGTTACAGCCGTGGCAGTTTTTAATTAAATCAAGCCGCACTGGCACAGTGGCCCAGCCGTGCCCATCTGTTCCTGCAAGCTGTTGGGCGTGTGGCATGGAGGCGAGCTGAGTATCTAGGTCGTGCCGGAGCGTGAGGTGCGGTGGGCCAGAGGGGCTCTGTCACAGGGGCCGGTGGGGGGGGGCTGTGCCCACCACCCTGCACAAGCCGCTGGTACGTGCCCGTGGGCGGGAGAGCTGGATGTGGCTCTGCAGCTCTCGCAGTAGCGTGGTCTCCGGTGGTCCTGGCGGTACAGCTGTGAGCCAGGGAGGAAGAAGAGAGGTCGTCCGCGAGGCCAAGCCAGATCTTCAATGGGTCTGTGTGGTGCCCTGTGTGTCACCCAGTGTGGGGGTGCAGGTGGCATCACCTGGTCCCTGTCACGGGGGAAACACACCTTGCTCTGCTTAACCTCTCCCCACACTAATACCTTAATGAGGCCAGTGCTATGGCAGGGGATGGTAATTGTATTAATTAAGAGACTGGGTCTGTTCTGTGTGGGTTTTAGACCCTGTTCTCAATTGCACCCGAGTTGGAGTGTTTTGAGTTTGGATAACAGTGGCTTGCGACAGCCTAATCCCCTAATTATGGTAGTAGCAGTGCAAAGGCATCGGCAACGAAATTAAAACAAGCTGACAGACAGATCTCCCTGGTCAGGAGGAGTGGATGGAGAGCAGTGGCCGAGCTGCAGACCCCACTATGGGATGTGGCAGAGACCTGTCCCCCACGGCACAGGGGGGAACCCGCTTGCCCAGTGTCATCCCCAGCACTGGGGTCCTGGTGCTCCTTGCCAGTGCTCCTGCCATGGCCGGGCCTTGAGCAAGCTGGAGATGTATCAGGGTTGTGGTCAGCAGTTGGGAACAGGCTGTGGAGTAAGGCTCGGGCACTCCAGCCGGCTGACACGTGGGGAATGCTTGATCACCACTTGTAAATGTCTGCAGGGGAGGAGATGTGAACCAGAGGCTCTTCAGCTGACCAGGCAGGAGTGTAGTGACGGCTGAGGGCTGGCCATCAAACCCAAGCAGGTGGAGAGGAGCGAAACTTCAATAGCAAGCATGAAACATTAGCGCTAGTGATGGGGAGTTTTCTGGGGCTGGAGAGAGAGCCTTTTACCCTGGGAATACTTTTAGTCTGAATTTGATGCCTCTCTGGTAATCATGGCTGCTGGGAGTGGGCAGGGAAGGATTCACGCACGTTCCAGCCCAGGCTTTCCTGGAGTTTAATACGAGCCAAGCAGTCCCTGGGAAGCCCGGTGGCCTTGCCCTCCTGCCCTCCTCCAAAACCTCCTCACTCCTTCCTGCTCCCTGCGATGGCTTTGGGGAATTTGCAATGTGAGCAAAAGAAAATATTTCCCTTTACCGTTCTGAGTGGAAAATGGGGAAATTTCAGCTGAAGCCGCTCCCACCTGTCTCCTTCCAATAACTGGAGCTTCTCCCAGGCAGTGAATATCACGCAGGAAAACAAATGTGAAATTAGGACTGCACGGCTGGCTGCGTGGGCACACAGGCAGGATCACCCAAGGCTCGGGGGTCCTGAGGCTGAGTCCCTGCCTAAATATAACTTGGGCTGAGACAGAAGACAACAGTTTGTGAAGCCCCGTGTCCACCACATGAGCGAAGTGCAAACGGCAGCAGCATCTGTGTTCCTCCCTCTTCTCCAGGTGGCTGCCTGTGGCCCCAGCTGGGAGAGGAGGGTGTGCAGCCCCCAGGCTGGGAGAGCCAGCATTCCCCTTCTCCCTGTGCAGCTCAGCTCACTGGCACATCAGCTTTCCCAAAATAGCTGTCCTTGGGGCAAGTGGGGGGCGTTACCTGATCCTGTTGCTGCTCTTCTCTGCCCTTGGGCTGTTTGGCAGTGTGGAGCCTTCCAAGGAGCCTGAAGGAAGCGAAGGACAATGTCTTAGCTGAGGAAACGCAGTCTGGGAAGGAACGCGCACAGCCCAGGAGCAGCGTGAGCAAGAGAAAAATCCCCTTAAGGAATGACATGGAGAGCGGGCCGCTGACTGCACCCCACAGGCCACACTCAATGGACCACAGATGCTTTTGCTGGAGGCAGGAGTGGAGATGGCCGGTGGAGCATCCCATTGCACGGGGTGCTTGGCACAGGCACCATGGGTGCAAGCTCCGGCTTGCTATGACTGCCAGGGCGGTGGAGCAGAGCTTGCTGCCTCCCCAGGTGCCTTCAGCCGGTGCCAGGCTCTCCTGCTGGCTCCTTGTGTACCCCTGCTCCTGCCTGGATCTGTTCATGCCTGGTAGGCACCAGGTGCCTGTATCTTCCAGCAGCCCCAGGGGCTGTGCTTGGAGCCAGGCCTGACACTGATGTCTGTGCAGATTGGCGTGGAGCTACCGCCTGGGGACAGCAGCACCCCGGGAGCAGCCGTCCCAGCAGGTGCTGCAGGTTGGGCGGCAGGACGGATCCTGCCCACTGTCCTTGTTTCTGCCTAGCTGTAACAGGGCCGTTCCCTGCTGGGGAATGGGATCGCGGTGGGAGACCTGTGGGCAGGTCCCTGTTGTCCCCAGGGCGTGCGGGACAGCTCTGCTCGAAGCATGCTGCCACTGCAGTAGAAGCCCTGGAGAGGGACACATACCCACGAGCACATGTGTGTATGTACATCCATGCTCAAGGGGCTGTACAGATGCTCCCGGATATACGCACGTGCACACTGGCATACACTCACACTGACAGTCTCCCTGGATCCAGCCAGACCTCTGGCAACATCTGGTCCTCTTCCCCATGCCCCTCTATGCTGCCACTGAGAGCAGCTGAGCCAGGGTGACCTAGTCCCCCTACCCCAGTCTGTGTAGCCTGGCCATCCAGGGCTTGGGGTCAACCGGAAAAAAAGTTTGTCCCAAGCAAGCTGTATTCAGCCCAGCACTGGAGCCCTGCTTGTCCTAAGGGTTTTGGGGACACCACTGTGTTCCTCTCTCCCTTCCCTTGGTTGCTCAGTGATGCTCATGCACACCTGGGGAGAGGTGATGCCCAGGGCCCCTGCTAACCTCTCCTGTCTGTGTCCAGAGAGCCAGCCCACGACGTCGGACGAGACTGTGGTGGCCGGTGGTACAGTGGTGCTCAAGTGCCAGGTGGAGGATCCTGATGACTCCTCGCTGCAGTGGTCCAACCCTGCCCAGCAGACCCTCTACTTCGGGGAGAAACGAGGTACATGTGCAGGAACTGGGGATGGGAGAGGGCTGCCTGGGGGAGAAGAGTCAGCTCCGGGACTAGAGCGATGGTGAGGCAGAGGGAAAGCGGACCAGGGCCAGTGGTGCCCCACAGGGTGATGTTCCCTCCTGCTCCCTACCTACAGTGATGCCACCAGGCAAAATACGAGCCAGCAGAGGGGTGTGGTGGCACGGAACCTGTCACTCACCCTGTTGTCCCTTTTCCCCCAGCCCTGCGAGATAACAGGATCCAGCTGGAGAGGTCCACACCCAACGAGCTGACCATCAGCATCAGTGATGTGGTGCTGTCGGATGAGGGGGAATACACCTGCTCCATCTTCACCATGCCTGTGCGGACTGCGAAGGCCCTGGTCACTGTGCTGGGTAAGCCACGGTGGCAGCCCCCGCACCTGCTCCCAGTCTCCTGCCAGCTGCTTCCCTGCCTGCAAGATACTGTCCATACAGCCATTCGTCTCCGCCACTCCTGTATCCCTACCTGTTAACTCATCCTTGCAATGTTTATTGACGTGTCTCTGCATGTGCGTCCGTCTCCGGGTGGCAGCACGCGCACAGCTAACAGGCCGTTGTATTTCTTACCTCCTCCTCTACCAGGAATCCCCCAGAAACCCCAAATCTTCGGCCACGAGCAGCCCATTGATGAGGAGAAGATAGCCCGGCTGACCTGCCGGTCCTCCGGCAGCAAGCCCGCAGCCCAGCTCCGGTGGAGGAAGGGCAACAAGGAGCTGACGGGTGGGTTGCCCAAGAAGTGGGGCTTTGCCCCGAGGGACTGAGGTGGCTGGGGAACACCATGGAGGCAGGTGGGGCACCAGGGGTTGCAGATTTGCCCAGTGCTGGACCACACTGGCATCCTATGCTACTGCCAACAGAGGGATGGGGACAGGATGTCCCCTGCTCAACACGCGTGTCATCCTCATGCCTCTGCTGGGGTACTGTGTTCATCAGCTCTTAGCAGTCCCCTGTCCCCGCAGATGAGGGCACTGAGGTGGTGGAGGACCCCAATGGAAAGACCTTCACCGTGAGCAGTCGGGTGGAGTTCCGCGTCACCAAGGAGGACAACGAAGCTGAGGTGACCTGCACTGTGGATCATGAGTCCCTGCAGAACTCCGAGAGGTCGACCACACAGAAGCTGCAGGTCCACTGTACGTGGTGCATGGGGATGAGGGGACAGGGCCACATGGGGAAGGGGACGGGGCTGTGGAGGCGTGGGAGAGATGGAGGAGGCCTCAGCAATGCCACAGTTCAGCAGACATCACACGCGTTGCTCTACACTTACATGTACATACAGCCATTACACACGCATGCATACAGGCTCATCAACCTGCATGCACAGCAGTCACATGTAGGGGCACTGCGCAGTGACGCTTCTCCTGTGCATGCCCACCCTTGGTTTCCCCTGCCTGTCCCCATCTCCCTGAGACTTGTCTGTGCCATCCCCTGCTACCTGCCTGCACCATCTCCCATGTCCTGCCTGTCCCCATTCCCCTTGTCTTGAGTGTGTCCCCTGTGATCACAGGGTGAGGGACGTGGGAGCTGCATTGTGCACCCCCAGAGTGCCAACCCCCACCGCTGTGCACCCTAGCACCCACGGGTGCGCTTACACTGCACCCTTGCACATGCAGAGCTGGGGCCAAGGCAGCGTGCCCGGGCAGGGTTTTGGGGTGCCAGCAGGCCCCTGCACATTGCAGGGCCGGGACAGGCAGTCACCCAACTGTGCCTTTCCTCCTTTTTCAGACAAGCCGACGGCAAAGATCGAGCCGCATCCCCAGTACCCGCGGGAAGGCGAGAAGCTCCAGCTGCAGTGCGACGGGCAGGGCAACCCCATGTAAGGCCCCCTGTTCAGCCCCACCAGGCCCTGGCCAATTCCTCCTCCCACTGCCAGGCTCCCAAAACCACCACTTGGCTCTCCCCAGAGCTTGGGCAGGCAACGCAGGTAGCACCGTATGGGCTCGGGGCCAGGCACTGGCCTTGCATTGATGCCAGGTAGGGCCAGGCGCCCTACGGAGAACAGGCAAAGCTTCTGTCTTCTCTCTGGAGCAGCAATTCCATCCTGGCTCATCTCTAAATGGGGTATTTCCCTCCTGCTTAAATACCCCCACCCCTTAGTTGCTCCCTCCACTGCCCGGCCAGGGACTCCGCTCTGCCGCAGCCCGCCCAGGGTGCTGGGGAGGGCAGCGGTGCCTCACCACTATCCTGCTCCGCAGCCCCCAGGAGTTCCTGTGGGAGAAGGAGGGCAGCGATGCACCCCTGCAGCTGAGCTCTGACAGCGTCCTCATCTTCCCCTTCCTCAACAAGAGCGACAGCGGCACCTACGTCTGCACGGCCACCAGCTCCATGGGCAGCGTCGTGGCCAAGTACAACCTCGACGTCAGTGGTAAGCGGCACCGCAGGGCACCTGGCATCACCCGGTTTCTCCTGGCAGCCGCCGGTCGGCACAGCCGCTCCCACCCTGGCTGTATCTCCCGATGAAGGGGTGCACGGATCCAGGGAGGGCTATGGTCGGAATGGGGCTTTGCGGTGCAGGGTGGGTGCGTGCATGCAGCTGGGTCCCGGTGCGCTCACTGGCAGAGCGCTGCATCGCCAGCTTCTCTGGCCACGTCCAGCCCCCGCACTGCGCAGGGCCGCTGCCTGGGGCCGAGAAGGGCAGACAGCAGTTTGGCTGGGGGGGGGGGGTCGGGGCAGGGACACCGCACGGCTCGGGCTGAAGCTCAGTCCCTGTTGCCTCTGATGGGGAGTGGGTGCGATGGGGGAACTGCAGGGGCTGCAGGCAGGACTCTGCTGGAGTGTCTGGGACAGGAGGAGAGGCCAGTGCTTCTGAGCCTGTCGCAGGTAGGAAGCCTCCGCGTATTGCCGCCACGAGCCAAAGAGGATTTCCAGACGGCGCCAACCATTTCAAACCATGAGGTGCCCTGGCAGCCCTGTCCCAAGCTTCTGGAGATGGGCCCCATGGCTTGCCCTGAGCTACTGGAGCTAGAGGCTTGCATGACATCCCACGTCCCCAGACTGTATCACCACTCGACACCCATCCTTGCGTGGGAAGGGGCAGCACCTGCCACCTCCCCGCACGGTGCTGTCCCCTCACCACCTCCCCCTGCCCTGGCTGTGCTCTGCTGCCATGTTTGATGTCGTTGTGCCCTGCTATGTCCAAGCACCGTGTGTCACACGTGGAGCAGAGCTGTGCGCTGCACGGGGCTGCAATCGCTTCTCCAGCCCCTTGCCCCGGCTGGTGGCGGTGCTGCCCTGGCTCCTATGCTCAGCACCCAGCCCCTTGCCCTGCAGCTTTCCCATGTTGGTAGGAGCCTGTTTCCCTGAGTTTTTGGCCTTGGATTTGAGGTTATCCTCCTCTTCTGCCAAACCTCTTGCTCTCTCTCCTCTCTGCCAGCCTTGGACTTTCCCTCTTCCAGCACTCCTACATGTTCCAGCTCTTCCCTTTCCCGTCCCCTTTCCCTCCCATCCTGTTCTGGGCCCTCTTGGCATCCTTCCCTTCCAACACGGCTGTGGGTAGAGGGAGCACATGGCAGCAATGTGCATCTTGGGCACCCTGTCCCCCCGAGTCCCTCTCCTCTGCCTGCCCAGATGAGCCCCTAAATGCCCAAGCCTGTGCAGTTGTTCCTTCACCACCCCTTGTGTCCCGCCCCCGTGCCCCTGGGTGCAGGGTCTGCCCAGGGAGCTGGTTCCTGAGCCTGGCTGTGAGGACACCACAGCACCCAGAGCCCTCTGCACCTATCCAGGAGCACAGCAGCCCCTGGGGTGCTCAGCACCCATCCAGGGGCTCACAGCAGCATCTGGGGTGCTTGACACTGTCCACAAGCACACGGCACCCGGAACACCAGTGTCCCCCAACCGCTTGGTGTCACGGCTCCTGGCAGAGGAGCTCCACACCTAGGGTGGGTTCCCCTTGTCAAATCCCACCTCCTTTTGCCCAGAGCCACTGGGGTGTCGGGCATCGTCACTGGAGCAGCCACCTTTCCCAGCTGAGCCCTCGAGCCTGCCTGCCGCAGCGGCCACCTTGCTCAGTAGCGAGGGAGAGCGGAGGCAGAGAGGTCCCTGAGGGTGTGCATAGGAAAGTGTAGGTGGTATCTCACGGTGGGTGACACTTTACAGCCACTGCAGTCCCAGGGCTCCCAGGCAGGAGGGTCCCAGTGGGGTCCCTCATGGAGGAAGGCGTGACCAGGAGCGCTGGCAGGGTAGGAGGTGGGGGAAGATGTTCACAGCAGTGTGTCCCAGAGGACGGTGGCAGGAGAAGAGGAGCGGGACCCATGGCCAAGAAAGGGGTTGTGGAAGGAGCTGCTGAGAAGAATGGGTCCCATCAGGCTGGGGGGAGCCAGGGTCCCCTCCGATGAGCTCTGTCACCCCTCACTGGTACCTCCTGGGGTTGATTCGTGTCCCTGTGTTTTTGTCGTCCTCCCCAGATCTTTCCCAGCTCCCCACCCCACACGTTCACTTCACTCCAGCCCCTCCGCCAGGCCCTTCCCAGCCCATCTCTCATGCTTCCATGGCCACCGCTTCATCCTTCACTCCAGCTCCCATCCAAGGTACCGTAAGCTCCTTTTCTCTCTCTTTACGGACCCGCTGCTCCCCAGCCCAGCGGGAGAAGCTCCATAGGAAGATGGTGGCCCAGCCCTGGACCAGGGACACCCTTGCCACGTGCCAGGTGCCCAGCCAGGCTCCAGTCCCTGTGCAGCTGCTTGTTGGCATGTGTGGACTCTGCAGCCACCGTCTCAGCGCTTCAGGGTGGTGGTACGCAACAGAAAGAGCCAAGGTCCCAGAGCCTGGGCTGCGTAACGGTCCTTCCAGCTCTTCCTGGCAGGTTGTGGCAGCAGCTGCCTGTGAGCTGCAACCTGTGCCTTGTCTCCGTGTGAGATGTCATCCCTCTGTTCTGTTGCCTCCCCTGTTGTCTTTCGCACCCTGTCCTGTCTGAATACCTCCTTTGAACGTTTCTGTGGCTCTGTCCCCCCCAAGCTGACGGGGCACAATGAGAGTGGAGTGGAAGGAGGATTTGTCCCTGTGTACCAGGGCTAACGCAGGATCCCAGCGCAGACTGCGCTACGAGATGCAGCTGACTTGGGACTGGCCTTGGGGTCCCGCCTTCCTTGGGGTGCCATCACCTCCTGAGATGCAGTGTGTGGCCATGCCAGCCTGCATGTCACCTTCCTGCTGGCCTGGCACAGGGGAAGAGTGAGCCAAGCCTGGCTCCGCAGTGTGGTCAGCCTCCCCTTTTGGGGCCAAAATCCTACCGTGAAGGATGGGGTGGTGGGATCGTGGCCATGCCTGAAGGCAGAGGTACTACAGGCTGCACAGAGCAGGTTGCCGGTGCTGCTCCCTGAGGCACATCGCAGGCAGCCGGGCACGGGGATGGGTTTGCCGGTTGCAGCTCTTCTTGGCTCCCTTCTCACCCAGGCAGGGCTCCCAGCACAACCATTGGGGCTCCTCTTGGCTCACTCCCTGCAGGAGCCAGTACCCGTGGCCATTGCTTCTCTTCCTTGCTTCCGCCGCTGCCTTCCCTTTTCTTACTCCCACCTTGACAGCTTTTGTCCACGGCAAGATGGAGCTGATGGCACCGAGCCGAGCAGGATCAGGCCTTCCAAGGCGCCCGCTTGCAGCCCTGAGCAGTCCGTGGGACGAGCAGCAGCCTCCGCCGCTCAGCAGGGTCTGCAGCATACCTTCTCTCTGTTTTCTCTCCCTTTGCCATCTGGGCAGATGCCAGCCCGGTGCCCTCGACCTCCAGCACGTATCATGCAGTGATCGGCGGGGTGGTTGCCGTCATTGTCTTCCTCCTGCTGAGTCTTCTCATCGTGTTGGGACACTACCTGATCAGACACAAAGGTACGGGGCGGGGGAGCTGCACTGGGGGGGGG
>VYZV01007072.1:0-43018 GCA_013401275.1 Pandion haliaetus | reverse complement strand
TGGGAGGGACCCCACGGTGGAGCAGGGGATGAGTGAGGAATCTTCCCCTGAGGAAAGGAGCGGCAGAGACAAGGTGTGGGGAGCTGATACAAAACCCCCATCCCCTGTTCCCCTGTGCCGCCGGGGGGAGGAGGTAGCGAGAACCGGGAATGGAGCTGAGTCAGGAAGGTGGGAGCGGTTGGGGGGAAGGTGTTCTGCGGTTTGGTTTTCCTTCCCAATACCCTTGTTTTTTATTTGATTTGTAGTAAATGAAATGGATTTTGTTTCTTCCCCAAGTTGTGCCTGTCTTTTGCCCGTGCCCATAAGTGGGGAGTGATCCCTCCCAGTCCTTGTCTCGACCCACGAGCCTGCCTTTGTATTTTCTCCTCATCCCAACGTGGCCGGGGCGGGGGTGGGGAGCGAGCGAGAGGCTGCGTGGTGCTTTGTTACTGGCTGGACTGAAACTGAAACCACGGCATAATGTTTCCATAGATGTCGGACAAGAGGATTCATTTAGGAAGTGACTCAGGTATCCGCCAGTCCAGAAGGACTTGGGTTTCCATAGGTGCCATGCAAGATAAGTCAGCCTAATGTGCTTGTTCCAGATAACCTAGGATTTTTATTATGACACTACATTTTTGTAGTTAGGTATCTCAATCTTTCCTTAATCTCCCTTTTCCATGGTTTAATTATTTGTAAAATGGAAAGATTACATTTTTTGTACCCAATAGCATCTCTATGGTAGTGGATGAATTAATGAGTTGGAAAGACCCTGAAGCTGCAAGGCACTAGCAACGATATGCTGTGAGTATTTATCTGAGAGAATTTGGTGAGTCTAGTCCTTTACTCTTCTATGAGCAAATTAGTATTTTTGTAGGAGCAGTGACACCAGAGTTACTAGGATACAATAGTGAAGACCTTTGAGAAATGTTGCCAGCTCAGCTGAAGAAAAGCAAATAATTTCTTCAGCTGCTTCTGTATGAAACACCAATTAAAAGGAATTTCCCGAGGTCAGCTTTCTTTTCAGAATAGCTTCTCAGGCAACAACCAACTTCATTTAGTGGTGGACTTGACCTTAGAGATAACACAGAAAAGGAACCAAAACATGTTCCTGTGTTGGGTTTCATGCTTGTTGCAGTAAGTCCTTTGCCTGAGGCAGGCAGACCTGCTAGGGAGGGAAAAAAGTAGAAGATATTTGCATCTACAGGGAAAGAGAGTATGTTCTGTTTTCAGCAGTATTTTTTTATGAAGGTGTTTTATTTTGAGCATGTGAATGTAATAGCCTCAACTATTCCCACAAAGTCAGGGCACTGGATCTGTAGAAGGAGCTGTCCCCCTCTTCCAGCCATCATTCGCACCTTTTCCTGTCCTCAGCTGTGTTTCATATTCTTTCCTGTCCTCCAGTGTCTGGTAATGGGTTGTATCTTTTTGCCTGGCTTTTTCATTCCTTAATGCAACACTGATTTCTCCATTCAGAACAAATTTACAATGAAAGAAATTTGGGATTTTTCCCTATGCTCATAGTTCTGTCCATCAGAAAACATCCAGAACTTGTCTTTTTGAACAAAATGCAAGAAATCATTCATAAATGAGTCTCGAAAATTCATCTACACTCTCTCAAGCTGTCATCCCTACTTCAAGTCATCTTCATGTCTTAGCCTCAGTCCCACCTCCAGCTAAATGTAGGTTTAATTTAAAAATTGGCTAAAAAAGGCTTGACTCAGCAGAACGTGGAAGTAGAAAATGTAAACAACGATAGCAGAATTTCTGACTTTGCTCCCTTATGTGTATATATTATACTGTAGTTAGGTCTTCTCTACGTTTTTGCTTTCTCTCTTTCAGTGCTGGAACATTACCTGTCACATTCCGGTGTCTTGAAGAAAATCTAGGCATTGATAAGCGTGTGACAAGGTTCGTTCTTCCTGTTGGAGCAACTATTAACATGGATGGAACTGCCCTTTATGAAGCTGTGGCTGCCATCTTCATAGCACAGATGAATGGAATTGAGCTGGATGGAGGCCAGATAGTTACTGTGAGGTCAGTTCAAAATACCTGTACACTTTGTTTCTAGAGACTGTAAAATGTGAAGCTTTGGGTTGGATGTCTTCTCAGTAGCTGTGCAATTCACTGTGAAATCCATGGATTTCTAATAATGATATGCAAGGGAATGCCATATACATAGGTCCTGGTTCTCTGGCGAGATGCGTTTTCTATCATTTTCAGCCTTAGTGCATGCTGGTGGTGTTTTACACAGTTCTGCATTTGACAATACAATGTGAAATACAGCATTCTCTGTCCCAATGCATTGCCTTTTTTAGTATAAAGTGACACTACAAGTGATATACAAAGCATTAACTTTCTAGAATGTAGCTGTTTATATACATTGGAAGAAAAAAGTGTACCCAAAAAATGTATCCATGCGTTTATGTTTGCCTGTACTTTTTCTGTGACTTTGGTCAACAGCAAACTAGCCCAGCCTGAGGGTGAGATTGCCTGCAGTGTGGTCTGGATACTCCCAGCCTTTTTATCTCTCACCCAGCAAGTAATAGCTCTAGTCTTTCCATATCAAATTGTCATATCTAGGACTAAGCTGAATATCTGGAAGGGCAAAGGAAAGTACCCATTAAAAACAGGTAAGAGTGATTGAAGATGGTTTACTGTAATGGAGTTTTAAGACCTATTAGGTAGCGTGACTAATAAAAAACAATGGCAAAGTTATGACTGCTGCAGCTAAAGTTAATTTACAATGGAAAACTTGATGAAGGCACCAGGCCTAACATTTTGAATAGTTAAAATGGAAACCACAAGTGAAGGCTGCCAAGTTTGCCTTCTTCCTGTAGTTTTCACCCACCCACCTTTCTTTTATTAAACCCTTTTAACACTAAAGAAACTCTTGCAAAGGGATATCTATGTTTCTTGCCCAGCTATACTAGTTCCACATTTTCCATTTCTTTACTTCCTGCCCCAACCCCTGAAATAGCAAAGCCAAGGTTTGTAAAAGGTTCAGGGCTGCTTCTAGTGAAGGCAGATGCTAGACCTGCATGATACATATTTGTTGCTAAGACTGAAAATGGTCATTTCAGAGATGCCACAAATTAAACTAAATTGAGACCAGGGAAATTCAAGTCAGGAAACAGCTGTTGTCCAAAAGATTTTATAGGCTTGAACCCAAGTTACTCCTCTTCTCCTCCTCAGAGGGACAGACCCATTAGCTCTTCCTAACCTCACCATTTCAAGGCTGGTATGGCCAGCTTTGTGACTCACATGTACCAAGTAGGCAGCAACTTTGGGCTATCTATAAGAAAACCATTGGTTCTCCTCTTCATACAGTATAGCATTTTAGCTACCATATGACAAGAACTATCTCTTGAGGTGGCAGTACAAATGAATGAAAGATATTAGGTTTTGTCTGTCAAATCCAGGGTATTCAAATGACCCAGACATAAACTCATGCAGACTTAATTAGCCTTTGACCAGCCCTAGTTACTTCATATTGGTCATGTGGACCCTCTGATTTCCTGTCTTCTTTGGGAGAGGGTGATCTTGGAAATGGTAGCTAAGCCAGACTCTGTTTAGACCTGAACAGTGCTAGCCTCATTCCCCTCCAGGCCTCTAAGCACTGCTGTGGGAAGGTTGTCAGGAGCATTTCCTCACAGATGTTGGAAGCAATCCCTTACCAGTTCAGGCTGGAAGTGCCTGAGGAGCTGGCACTGCACGCAGAGCCTGACAGCTGAGCAGAGCATCCTGCCTGCATACCTGCTGGACTTATCTGGGTGTTTAGTAGGCCAGGTTGCACTCTAACCCAGACACCTGATAAACACACTGCAACCTGGATTGTCTGAGTCAGATCCAGCCATCTGCCAGCTCTAAATCAGGCTAACATCCTTGCAGATTAGTTCTGTGTCTAAAGGTCGAGGATTTCCCCCACAGAGACCTTTTCCCCCCACTTCTGTGTTGGAAGCACTTTAAGATTTGTTGGCTACATCCACAGAAGTACAACCATATTACTCATCTCTGTGTTTAAAAAGACAGAGATAAATTTTTCCTCTTTTCCTTTTCCTTTTTCCATGTTCGTTTTTCCTTGTTCCTTTTTCCTTTCCATCTCTCTCCCTCTCCCTCTCCTTCTCTTCCCTGTTTTTCTCTGCTTGGCTTGTTCTATGACAAATTTATTTTTCCATTCTTCATAGGATTGCCCAATGGTGTTGATACTAGTTATGGTCTGTGTTGTATTTTTACAAACATTTGGAGCACAGACATTCACTCTACTGGTCTTCATCAAAAAATAGGAGAGGCAAAACCAAAGGCAGGTTTGGATTTATGAAACAATCAGATCAATTTTGCTTTTTCATCTAGGGTGATTTGTATCTAAGCTTGGTACACCACTGGCTTGTACTGTGGGAGTTTTGCATACCAAGACTTTTACTCTTCTGTACTTGATAATAACCACTTTCTCTCAGCTGTTACCTCACAATTCAGTCTTCGGGTACCATAAATAAACAGAAATGAACCACCCTGAAAATTCAACCTGTAGCCACCAAACTTCAGCAAGTCTGGATGATCAAAACTCAGGATTCAACACCCCAGATGTGTTAGTAGAGCTCAGAAAACATCACCAGGCCAAAGACTTGAATGTCATAACCAACTTAAAGAGCAACTCTCTTACAACTCTCAGAACAAGCCCCATAGATCTGGCCTCCCTTAATATTTTTGGAGAAACACAAGCATGAAAACTATGGCCTGAGCTTACCATGATTTATCATATGGTCGTTAATTTTCTGGGAAGAACTCATTAAAAATAAGACCTTCCTAATGATCGTATGAGTATGCAATGAAGGTGTATGTTCCTCTTCCTGCTACCCCCATTTGATTTTTGTTTTTGCAGTTTGACCGCCACCCTTGCAAGTGTTGGAGCTGCCAGTATTCCCAGCGCGGGACTTGTCACTATGCTTCTGATCCTTACTGCAGTGGGTCTCCCTACTCAGGACATCAGTTTGCTTGTTGCTGTTGACTGGCTTTTGTAAGTTGTGCTGACTGCACTGCTCAGTGCAGAGAAAGTAGTGAAGTAATGCTTGTCTGCAGTGCTTTTCAGGTGTTGATCTTAAAAAACTATAAGACTTTCCTCTACAGATGAAGCAAAGGAGGAAATAGGCTATTTGATGAAGGAGGAGACAATGAAAGCAACTTCTCAGCTGGTAGAAATTGTTATAGAGCTACTGAAGTCAGTTTCTATGAGCCAAGGATCTTGTAAGACCCTTCGGCTCCTGCTCATGTATTTTCTTCTTCCTAATGATGCCTCTCCATCACAGAATGGCTGAAGAGCAGTTTTCTAATCTTTGTTTTCATATTTCTGTTTTTAGACCATAGTTCTGGTCTAAAATTAATGATGAATGCTGAAAATGCAGGTTCCATCAGGATGTTGTCAGCAAGTTACAGGGTCATTTGGGCATTTGTAGTATCAAACGTTTTATGCTCATAGTGGGGAAAGTCTACTTCTTTTTCTACATAAGAAAGTAAAATATTTTTAAGAAAAACTGCTCTAAAGTACGATATAAACCAAAGACAAATAAGAAAGCAAATTGAAAGAGAGAAGGTCATTCCCTAGTTTGATTTTACTGACAGATCCGTCAAACTGGAAAGACTGACTCATTTTCAAGGACTTCAGATCAAAGTGCCCTTGCAGGTCCTCCGACAAGAAACAGCTAACCCACAGGTAGTTTTCTAAGGCTTTTGTTCTTCAACATTTGAAGACAGAAGCTGTAAATATAAACTGAGCATATGCCAAGCCACATCCTTTCTTATGTTGTCATTTGACAATGTGGATATCTTCCTGTCACCTGTGCAGAGCTGACAGGGACTCAGTAGTCCTCTAAGTTGTACTGGCCTCTAGAGGCTTTTATATTGTCCTGTACTGCTGCAGCACAGTATATTCTGGTCAACAGCCATCTCTCCCCTAATATTCTTTTAAGTAATAAAGACATATGTTTCTGTTGTGCCCGCTATGGTGCCCAGAAGGGGAGATATAAGTACCACTCTGTATTATTTATGCATTTCCCCCTACACTAGCAGCCTCAGCTACCTGCTTGTGGTAGCTTTCAGTCCCAGATACACTACTAAAATTATGCAAGAAGGAATAGCAGAGTTGAGAATGTGAAGATAAAATAGAGAATTAATTTTCTGTTATTATCTTTTGGCTTATTGAGAAGAATTGAGGAACTCGGTCAATCCTCTGACATGCATTTTGGATCTACTGCTATACTCTATCCGTTATTACATATCTTGTCACTAAGAGTTGTGAAGAATAGCACACAGCTCTGATTTCTGCTTCAGGGAAAAATGAAAGAGGAATTTACAGCTTGGGAAGGCAAAGGGAAAAGATGACTTACATATTTTATATATAACTGAATATCATGATATCATGACTCAGAGTGGTGAAATAAGGCAGGGTTCAGCAGTCAGAGTACAGCTGGCGTAGGGAAAAATGTGATATTCTGTGGGCTTATTATATTTATGATGTTATGGTTGAAAACAGGAAAGCGGCATAGGAATCTGCAGCTGGGAGGAGGAGTGCAAAAGGGAGGTGCATACTCATTTTAAATATGTTTTTGCTGGCTCCCAAAGCAAGGCAAATAGGTAGGTTTCTGCAGCTGGTAGGAGGATGTGCAAAAGGAGCCTGTGGTTTGATTTTTTAGGGAAATGTCATTTTAAAATATTACTGTGGACTGCGAAGCTCTGCCCACTCTAGCAAACCTCAGAGCTCTAAGTTTACCAGCAGTTCTGATCCACTAGTAGGTGTTGCATTTCAGGCTTGGCTTCAGCAGCATTGTTACCGCTGCTTCATCCAACCCTGCTTGGGAAATAAAAACGTCCGTACTGTGGAGCTGTAGCTGTGATAAATGTAAGTGTAGGAAGGATAGTACTTCTGAAAGAAATATTGCAAAGTATCTTTCCAAAATAAATGCCAGGCAAAAGAACATTTCAGTCCAGACGGTTGGGTTTGGATCCTTCTGGCCTAACAATCAGCAGTGCAATTGCAGCATGACTCAGAATTGAAAAGTAAAGGGAAAAGAGATAAAAAAGGAGGTGAAAAGCTCTGTGTCATGCCGCTAGAGCTGTGAAGTTAAGACAAAGTTTGTTGGTGGAAGTGGTGTGCTAATTAACATATGTTCAACAGCTAATAGCTTTATTTTCCATCTTCCAGTGTTTGTGTTGTGGTAGCCACGGTGATCTAATGAGATATGGAAAATGATGCTGTTGACATTGCTGATGTTAAGACAAGGCACACAAGCCAACTTTTAAGCAAACTTTTGGGCACAAAAACCAGACCTAAAGAATATCTGAAACAAAAGGTCATAAAAAGATATTTTCTGTACTTACGAACATGGTCTTCTTCCATTTCTTTAGATCATCAAATAATGTTACAGCAGTATTTGTAACAGAATGTAGAAGAGAAAGTTAATAAAATCTTTAAGACCCAATTCCAGCCACTTTTCTGGAACCAGTGTGTAAATGCAACCAGCCATGTAGAAATACTTGGAATAGCTCTTTTATAACATTTCAATTCCAGATAATGAGAGCTTTTAAAAACTGTCCTACTCTATTAGTGTTTCAATATTTCTGATGAAAGAAAATATCAGAACATCAGTTGATTTTACAATACTTATCATCGTCTAAAACTGTGGTCTTACCAAAACCAGTTTTGCACAATTTGGTCATGGTGTAACACAAACCTGGCTTTTAATTGTCCTTAAACTTGGCACTCTCTCCTTCAAACTGGAGCCAAGAGGTTTCTGATCGATTTCTTCTCAAGCCTTTCCAATATCTGGAGATTAGGTTGCGCAACCTTTCCCTCTCCCACGCGTACATATGCAGTGGGAGCTCTTTCACAAGGCAAGTTTCCCAAGATTTCACAACTCTCATAGTTTCTCAGTTTAAAACTAAGCACAACACAGCAGTGACATCTAATAGGACAGTAATTATATGCCAACAGCTGGGATAAAACCAGCTTCTTTTGCTGTTGCCAGAAGCTGGCTACTTTCCAGATGTGACTGACAAGCCTAGCAAATATCATAGGACAACCTGAAATACAGTGGTATTTGCATTGAAGAGACAGGAATTAGAGAAAATGGCCTTGAAAGGCTGTTGTGGTATTTAAACCTTCATTCAGTAACTCAGAAAAAGATTACTTTAGTTCTGACTCTGTTCCTTGGCTTAGATCTAAATTCAGAATATTCAGACCCAGTTGATGTCTGGATGTTATGAACAGGGCCTTATATAAATTGGATTAAACTATAGAAAACAAGAGCTCTTTCCTATAATGACAAAGAGGTAAGGCAAGTTAAACACGTCACTTGGTCTTTGACTTAGCCGGTGTGCTAAGATTTTAATCTCCTTTCTAAAATCTAGTAAGGTTGATATACTGGGTTTTCAAGCTTTCAGGGAACAGGAGTAACTTTTTTGCATACTAGCATGCTATGTAGATACTGACATTAATAAAGGTGGCTTGATTCAGTTTTTCTCATTTCTATTCCTTTCATCTACATTGTTAAACTTTCAGTTCTTCTGATTTATGCCAGTTTGAGGAAATTAGGCATTGACCCTTATCAGGATTTAAAGAATTCCTTCCCAATTATTCCAAAGCCCATTCTTACCAGATGT
Source organism: Pandion haliaetus (assembly GCA_013401275.1). Classification (NCBI taxonomy): domain Eukaryota; kingdom Metazoa; phylum Chordata; class Aves; order Accipitriformes; family Pandionidae; genus Pandion; species Pandion haliaetus. The sequence continues at coordinate 34,384 of VYZV01007072.1, read as the reverse complement.
TGAGTTGGCTTTTGAGAGAGGACTTTGACTTTCAGCCCCATTATCCCTCAGAAGCTGTTACAGACAATGCAAAAGTAGCTGTGTTGGGGCAAGTCCTTTACTAGACTGCAACTTTCCTATATTGATTTTGTTTACATCATTCCAGCATAGCTAGAATTAATTGGTTGGTTGCTTTTAACAAAAGAGTAAGTACAGTCTTCTTTGTTCTTCTTAGGGTGTTCTTTGGCACAAAAGAGGTCAGTGGCACTTCGCTGTTGATTCCTGACAGCCGAGACTTTATCCTTTCTGTTGTAAGGAACTTGTTTACTTCGGTTCATGCAGTATAGCACGTTCTGCAGCAGTGTGTAGTATGTGTCACTGAATCTCTTGGCTAGTAGTACATGCATATGGGCTGAGGCATCTCCTCAAATGACCCTTTCAGAATTTGAATTGTGCCTTAATTATATTTACATATTCTCTCCATGTTGGTTTTCTTGGCATCCTGTACTACCCCTCTGTTGCCTGGCATCAGTGAACCCTTTCAAAATTTAATACTACTTATAAAAAAAAAAATTAAGCAGGTGTTCTTTTTGTGGAACTATATTGCTGGGTTCAGTATATTCGATGGTCTTAATTAAAAATTACTCTTGGAAAGTCATATTTTCCTATTCTGCCACCCATGACCAGGTTTAAAACACTCTTTACAGGCATGGGATAAGAACTGTATAAAGCATTTCATTTGTGCGAAGCAAAACTGGAAGGCTGTTTTCCTCCTATGGGTTGTTGGTTGGTTTGTTTGGGTTTTGGGGGGATTATTGCAGGGGCTTTTTCCTTCTGGGTATTCTTTTGATGACCAAAAAAAAGAGCTGCTTCAACTAAGGTATGACACCACAAACTCCAAATACATAAACACGATAATATAGAGAGGGAGAGGAGAAATTTGAAAGGGAATACAGTTCCACAGCTGAGAAGGGCAGATTTACAGGTATTTAGAGCAAAGATGTTAAAAGGGGCTTAGAAATTTGTATGGCCATGAACAGGCATGTGTAATGAATGTTTATTAGTTTGGGGTTTATATATTTAGATATTTTTGTCAGTGTTCTACAGGAAAAGGAGATGTCACACAAATCCAGTACCAGAAATACTAGAAAGGGTGTTTTTAAATTAATCACTGTCAAGTGAAATGAGGTCTTACATGCTGGCTTTTCTGTCACTTGGCAAATGTCCACACTGTTCAAAATGCCCATTTTGTGTAAATGAGTCTTCATGGATATACCTCTTAGAATTAATCAGTGTAATCACTTTTCTGACCTAGTTGACAAAGCTAGACTCAGTTGCTGCAGTAGCTTTAAATTGCAACTCTCATTCAGAAGGTTTTTAGGAGTCTTATGTTTAATTAGGATATAAAGAGGCAAATTAGATTGTAAATGATTTCAACTTGTGTCATACAGCCTACCTGCAGTAGGAAAGATAGCAGAAGCCCATAGTCCTGTAGTGCTCTGTAAGACCATCTCCCATTTTTGCAGAATTTTGGGCAGGTTTGGGGCACAATTCTGAAATCAGGGAAAATCCACAACCATGAGTTCAGTGCTGACAGATAGAGCTACACTCTATAAATGAGACAGGAGAAAGGTGGTGTGTCTGTCCAATGGCATCCTGTCCAGGAAGTGCCAACAAACATGTTTCTTTGTAAAGAAACATGTGAGCGTCTGTTGGCACCCTCCTACAAAGAGGGGCTCTCATTACTGAAATGCTGTCACAGGCTCATCATTTTGTAGGCCATGACCTATATTTGGTTGGCTCATATGTTGAGCTCTGGCATACAGTAGTGTGAGTGGTCATGGTGCCATGCTAACAGATGACCATCTGTAACGATGGTGCCAGGAGAGGAGCTTTGATGGCCTGAGCCTTATGGAGATACTTCAGGCATTTTTTTCCCCCATAGTTTGCTCGCTGAGAGTAAAGGGAGAGGCCATTTGTTAATCCGTCTGAGAAATGAGAATCCTTCATCAGACCCAAAATCCTTTTCTCTGGCTGCATTAAGTTCAGTGCTCTGGTAAATTAAACAAAGGGCAATGATGCGAAACCTGCAGCTCCAGGAGCAGGTGCTGGGGAGATCTCAGTCAAGCACAGCTCTGCAGTTTGGCTGTGCCTCCAGCGCAAGTTCTTTGCCAAAATCCATGAGTACGACCAGCTGGAACATGGGAGTTTGCACATCCTCCCTGTCTGAACAAGTCCTCTGGGAAACCAAGCTTTTTAAATTTCACTTGAAAGCTCACATCTTTCTGTTCTAAAGATGCCTTAAACTTTCTGAAATAAATGTAAACTGTAACATTAACAGGGCTGCCATGCCCTACTTTTTCTTCCTCTCATGCCATTCAGCCTCTGCCTTTTTGCTTCTTTTGTAGGGACCGGATGAGAACATCAGTCAATGTAGTGGGGGACTCTTTTGGTGCTGGCATTGTCTACCACCTTTCCAAGGCAGAACTTGACACCATTGATTCCCATCATAAAGGGCATGAAGACATTGAAATGACCAAGACTCAGTCAATCTATGACGACATGAAAAATCATAGGGAAAACAACTCAAACCAATGTGTTTTTGCAGCTCACAACTCAGTCATAGTAGATGAGTGCAAGGTACCTTTCACATTTATGGATATTGAGACATGTATATAGCACTGCATGCTTTATTTTATCTTATTTTTTAACCTGCATGTATTTTTCAAATCGTTCTGCAAATAACAATGTGACAACAAGGTCCATGAACCCCAGACATTTTGAATGAGTTTGAGCAGTTCAAAAGATGGTTTTCTGCACTCTTCTTAAAAGTTGTCGTTAGAGGGGAAAAAATCATGTACACTGTTTACATATCAAAAGTCAAGATGCAGCGTATTATGGAATATGCCAAGACGCAGAGAATATGGCATCACCTTCTATGGACATTTACTTAATTTTCTATGAAAACAGAGAACTTAATTGCCAACCCAAATGAAGGATAGCTGCAATTCAGATACAGGTGTTGTAATTTGCTGACTGCCATCCATGATATGCTGTTCAGAGATGGACATGTTGAATGCACTTTAGCATCAGAATGCTCCTGCACTCATACAGCATGCTTATGCTTTGCTTCCATCATCGTTCCAGTCATTAAGGCACAAACATCATATTCTCTTTCTAATCCTTGCTGTAACTAACATGGATTATTAATAGTAATAACAACATCCTGATCAGAGCAAAGTGAGCTTGAGAAATCTCACCAGTTGAATGACAAAACAGTTGGGGAGGATAGTGGTTAAAAGTTCCCTAAGCACCCACCACTAGGATGGGGCAGTTTAAAATCGAGAGAATTTTTGAAAAGGAGGAGAAAGAGTGATACAAGCTGGAACTTTTAATTTCATAGTCTTTTTTTCATTTGTTAATACTCTGATCTGATCCTGTACACTGTCTTTGACACAGTGAATTTGCCAGTAAGCCTACCTTAGCCATTTATCCAAACAGATTCTCTTGCATCTTCCAGTTGCCACAACTGAGCCAGTATCTAACTGTGAATGCCTACACTAAGTCCATTAGCAGATCACCATATACATTGTAAATATAAGTCCTATTCTATCACTTTCACCTGTCTCCAGCCTGGCTGGAAATGTTCTTTAGAATATTTTTTTTTCTAATGCCTGCTTCTAGTTCATGTCAGGCCAAACCTGAATTTCCAGGGGAAAAAGCAATACTGAATTTGGGAAAGAACGAACTTTCATCTTATCCTAAATTTTTCCCCACATCTTCCAAGTTTTTAATAAAGTGGGTTTTTTAAAAATGAAAACAAACATTTTGTTCTGATATGGCTCTCCCCTTCCTCTTCTGACCCACTCTTTTTCCATCAGAGAAATTAAAGAAAAAAAATGTTGAAATGGAAAGAGAATACATGCTTACACAAGATTAAAAATTGTCATTAATTTGTACGTCTCAAAAAAGGAAAGGACACAGAAGAGATAAAAATATGAAGGAAAAAAGAAACTCCCTGAAAAGAAAGATCTCATCTGATAACAGATATTTTTCATTAAAAGCACACGTGCACACACACACTTTTTGGTTAACTTCTTTTGGAACTTCTGGAAAACTGTTTTTCAGTGAAATAGACTATGCTAATTTCAGTGGGTTTAAGACAAATTCAGCTGCCATATTTCAGTCTGAATCCAGTTTATGGAACTGAATACTAATAATTTTATCTCCTTCTAGTCTCTCAGATTTGCGCAGACATCCAAGTCAAGCTAGAAAGTAGTAGCCTGTTGATGCAATATTTGCTGCACTTTCTTTTCTTCTGCAGTTTCTCGTTTCATTTCCCTCAGTTGAGGCATTAGCTTACCACAAAAACATGGATTAATGATGTCGTACATCATCTTAAGCACACCATTTAATTAAAATTTGGGACCGGTGGTTTATGAGCTAGAGGTGTTTGTCCTTTTTCATTGCTTTAGGTTTGCTCTGCTTGCGATCTCATTTTGCACTTTTAAACTCATGAAAAGAGCCAGGGTTTACTGAATTGAGCACAAGACTGACTTTGAGAGGTTACTTGTCTTGTCCATGTGTCTGTCTGCAAGCTGCCAAAAGGATGTGATGTTACAGTCTATTTTATAAGCTATGAATATATACTGACATTTGCAAAGCATTTGGATCATGTTGAAGTGGTCTACAGCTCCTAAGTGTTAGAGTAGCAAAAGCGACAGGGTGTAGGATTTGGGGCTTCAAAACAGCCAGCTGTTAAGTCTGAAGAGTCATCTCTTCATCCTGTCAAATGCACTGGTGCGTTGAAAAGCTCACTGCAACTCTGGTCAGAATTTGGAAAAGCTAATCTACTAGTATGCCCTCTCTATTCACTTTCTGTAATATATTCCATGTATATTGCTAGTAGTTTGTAATTTTGCATGGTCAATGGATATTTTTAATAACTAGTTTACCTTTATCGGGGGGGGTAGGTAGAGTGGTTGTTATTGCACGATATTTTTGTATTTTTTTATTACCATATTTCACATGACTCTATGTGATTTTAATTTCTGAATAAGCTGTTCATTCCTGTATTTGCATGTTTCCCCCTTTCAATTATCTAAGAAAAAGCTTGACTTTGTTTCAAAAATCAGTGCATTTTGTCATGTTTCCATGTCCCAATACTTCCATGCATCCAGTTTATCCAGCATGGGGAATTTCAGCTCTGTCTTTAAGTTTTCATTTGAAGCTGAGGATGTTAACTTACAAGGTAAGTTAGGAAAGAGTGAATCATCCATTTAGAATTAAATGAAAGATTCTCTCCCAGTTACAAAGATGTAGATCACTTTAATAAAGTTAAATGGACATTTTACCTTTTTTTAAATTTTTAAGGCATTTGGCTGGAGCTATCTTTCTTGAAGCATGCGTTTATTTATAGTGACTTCTGGGATGCAATGTACTGGCCGGTGTTTACTGTGAGTTGGTAGATCACTATAGGTGTATGTCCTGGTTTTGGCTGGGATAGACAGTCTTCTACCATACTTTAAAACTAAAAATGTTAGCACGTATCTTTACAGGCAAGAGTGGTGTTTTGCTGTACTTTGTGTGAGACAAACATAGCATTGCTATGAATTTTTGGTCTGACAATAGTCAAAATCTTTCACTACATTATTAGAAATAATGGTATGATGAACAATACTTTCACAACATATCTTTTCCATTTCTTTAAAGGTGGTGTAATTGTAGGTGAGTTTGTATACACACCTATGATTATTCTGACCTTGCATATTTTTCATGTCCTTGCATCAGCTATCCTGCCTTGCTAAGGAATTCCACTGAAAAAAATATGACTTTCTACATCAAAAAAAAAAAAGTAATCTGTTTTTTAAATAATCTGGAGAAATCTATGGGAAATAGAAAGGAGTAGAATCTGAAACACTAATTTTAAACAAACTACAGCAAAGGCTAAGAAAATACGGAACTTTTTTTCTACTGCTAATGTTTTCTAGGCAGTATAATAAATGAACAGGAGTCGCACTATTTGGGAGTGTTGTGAATTCTGAATAAATACATTTTACATCCATAATAAGACATGGTGTATGTAATTCCTGTAAATATCATGATCTTCCATATAAAACTCATGACTTTTCTTGTCAAAGTGCCTTGGCCTTTAAGTTGGTTGTTGATGATAATTACTTGCAGGTAACACTGGCAACCAATGGCAAATCTGCAGACTTCAGTGTTGTTGAAGAAGAGCCTTGGAAACGTGAAAACTAAGGGAAGAGATTCCTAGCTCCATCTTTAATAAGCCTTGAAGCTATCTTCTGGCAAAAGATGCTACGGTTAAAGAAGATTTCTGTTTTTTTTTTATTTAATATCTACAGTTTCTGCTTACTTAATTTCTTAACTGAAACGTAGCAAAGATCTCATCAAGTCATTGTAGTGTCTTTGCCAAGCAATGATCCATAACCATCTGTCTCCCTTGTGTTACTGTTTGGATGATGCAGCTGGAGATCCATGCAGTGCAATGTGCTCTCACCCACCTCCCCTTTCATTCAAGACACAGAGAATGTAAATGCTGCAAAATGGGAAGATCAAAGTGCCAGTACGGTTCACTACAGGGACTCAGGGTCACAAATACAAGAGAAACATAATACCGCGTAAACCTTCAAGTGTTTTGGTGACTCTTGTGGCATACCTGATCTATTTAGCACTGTATAGCTAAAATATCTTTTGAAAATGTCCATAAAGGTTTCTATTTGTTTTAATAATAACAAGCACTGTATTTTCATGCCTAGTTGTACTTTAAACTGAACTTAGATCCAGGGGAAAGATTAATGTATAGAAGTCAAGAAATCATCCCAGACATTTTGCTAGATCAGTACAACTAATACGTAGCATCAAGACAAGACTTTAGATTGGTATGTGCATGTGATGTGTTTTTATCAGCTATCCCAGGGCGGGTGCAGCCTTTGTTTTTTGATGGGGCTGTGCTGCTTTGTGACCATGATGCATCATATAATACAAGGCAGTATTATTGCAGGGGTGGTAGTTCCTTCACTAAATCTATGCCTGATACACAAAATACAGGATACCATGGGCTCAGTTATGCCATTTTTAATCAAAGTAGGTAGCACCTGCTCCGCTGATGTCAGAGGGATTCCTCATGTGGAGGTACTACTAAGATTGATCACAGATGTCATGATTGGGTATTTGATAATGGCCTATAAACAAATTCTGAATCCATTACTCTTTAAGAAATTGAGAGTTTTTGAGTGTGATCAGCAGTAGCATTTGGTATAAAGTGAAAGCCATCTTTCCAGTATATGTCATATTTCAGAGAATGGCTAAATCCTGAATTCATTGCTAAGCCAAATTCCATATAAGGTTAATAGAATTTGGCCGAGGTTAGGACTGAATGAAGAATAAACCACAATTTCAAGATTTAGACCAGTACATTGAATATACATCTCTCTCTCTCTCTCTTTTGCAGAGTAACAATTCATAGAACTCTCTAATGTCAGAGAAATGTTTTTTAGAGCACATGGCATCTGAATTAATAAGACGGTGTTTTGTCAACATAGTACAGGTGACTCATCCTGTCAGAAGAAATTAGTCACGATAATCACCCCGTGAAGTATTTTTAAAGGTGCTTGTTAATACTCAGCANGCCATTATACTGTTAGCAATGTTCTATAGCAAAGCTGAGCCATGTGGCCTTGGGAGGCTCTACCCACAGAACAAGCTTTGTGCAATTCTGGGGGGAGCTCTCAGAAGTTCTCAGAATGAATCGGAATGTGAGCATGTGGTGAACTTAAAAATGGCAGAAAACAGAGTTGAAACATTTACAGAAATAGGCCGTACAGTGTCTGTGCTCAGACCTGTCATGGGCTTAAACAGGAATAACATGTTTAACTGTAGAGTGGTATTTGGCTCTGTAAAAAATATTAAAATATAAATATAATCTGCTTTTGCTCATCTGCATTCATACAGATATGTCTGAAAATGCACACGGACCTGAGCCAGCCAAGGCTACTTGCATGATTAATGATGTGCAAGATCAAGTCCATTGTCAGAGTATACCTCATTTAAGCATTTTTTGTCATGGAATATTTTTCTTGTATTTTTGTCCTCACTTCCATGCCATGGCTACAATCCTAAGCATAATGGCCTACATAATTTAACAAATATTGAACCACTGTGAATTCTGTAGGCCTCTAATGTGTATTAGAGGTAGAAAGGCCTTTTCCAGAGGCCTCCTGAAGCATCTTAAGGATTTTTTTTTTTATGAGGGATGGAATTGTAGGATATTCAGAGAAGTGGTAGGCAGGTTGTCTTCTCTTTTCTTCGGTTATTGGTATTAGCATATCCACAGTTAACCTATAGCTAGCTGCTGCTTCTCGCAATTTGCATTCGAGGACATTTTTACCACTGGCTTATGTGCCAGAAATGTGCCTGGGACAGTGTAGGTACTCTAAAATGTTCCCTGCTTTGAGGGTGCTGGCTCACATCAAGTGAAATTTGCTGTGACTTGGGTTGTAGTTATATCCAAGAATAGAGGCAGTGTTTATCCCAGTTTATATCCAGCATTCTCGAGCTGTTTCATGGCACAGCTTACCCATTAATAGATGACTTTCCATCCTCTTCACTGTAGCAGTTTCTTAGGAGCAGCCACACCAATTGCTTGCCTTGAAAGTAGCTTTAGAAAACTGGTCCATACACTTTCAGCTGTCATTTGAAACTGTTTAGCAGTTGGAAACAAATAGGAATGCCAGCAACATGTGACTAGGCAGCTCCACAAAATTACGTCTTGAGAAACACTTAAAATATGCTTACACTTAGCCACTTGGGACGTATTGTCCTTTGAAGAGTGCTTCTTTGGATAGAGACCAGGGGAGGAAGGAATGAGATGTTAGAGAAACCCCACCCACATAAGGGAGAATAAATTTGGGTCTTTTGATAGGACTAGAATAGCAGACTGTGATTTTAAAATAGTAATTCTGTAGATACAGTAACTCAGGGATGTTTCAAAAGATAATTGTGATGGTATTTCTCTATTTAAATGTGGATATGGGAGAAGAAATGTTGGGTGTGGTATACTACTCTGCTTTTAGCCTGACTGAATATTTAATATAGTGTTACTCCAGTGCAGCACTGTATTTAACCATCAAAAAGCTTTCCATTTCTCTGGGAAAATGTAACTCACTCTGGGCTTGCATTTCTCGATGTGCTCATTCCACATGAGGCTGGGTTGCTACTTAACTAAATAAACAGAAAATAACCCAGGGACCAGCCACTACAGCTAATACAAGGTTCACATTTCAGCAGGCAGCGCTGCTTACTGGCCAGTCTCTTTTTAGTTTTACTAGGAGTGCCGATGCATTAATTTGCATCTGGCAAATCTTTTGTATTTGTTCGCAGTGGTGGGGTGGCAAAGTTAAAGGAAAAGCACAGTGGAACCTGATTTGTTTTCTGTGTAGTTCTTAAATTAACATTTCTTTCTATGTTCATCTGGTTTGCTCCTCTGTGAGTTCCCCCCACCCTTGTCTGTGCAACTGTGATACCCTTTGCCCTTTGGATTGCTGACAGCATGCTGGCACATGGAAGAGTCTAGACCAGGCAAAGACTCAGTTAATTGCATGCTTAATTAAGTACATGCTTATGCATTTGCTTTATGCATTTAGTGCTGAAGCTAGCTCAGCATTCTCTTAATATCTCTTCATTGAAACTAAAGCACACTGTATATTAAAACTACAAAAGAGGTGGAGCACTTTGCTACTGAATTTTTCTTCATTACTTCTCTTAGAAGACAAAGGCTGCACCTTAAGCATTTTAAGAAAAATGTGTGGGTCTTATACATGAAGGTGCTTCAAATAGGTAGGGGATAAGCCATTTGAACCATATTATGGGATGTGCTCCTTCCATTTGAATTGGTGAAAAATTCAGTATGTCTTTGAAAACTGTGTTTGCTGTAGTGAAACCTGTGCCTGCAGTGCTCTGACTACATGAAAGCCCCACTGAAATCTGTGGGAGTCACGGTCTTCCAGGAAAGGTCAAGTCCCTTCCTGTCTCCTTTACGTTACAAGACATTTCACAATCCCATCCTAGGGAATAGTCTTTGTCTGCTATTTATAATGACATTGATTTTCACATCCAAAAGATTTCTGCCAAGATGCTTCTTTTTTTTCCCAATTGTTTCTATGCTAGAAGTCCAGCAATGAATTTAAAATTCAGCACAAAAATAAGGATCACTATCATTACGTTTTTTTCCATTTCTTCCCTGAGATACAGCAGAGCTCCATTTCTTTCTCAAAGCCTGTGGAATTCCTAACTTTTTGCCACTTTAAAACGTACAAGTAATATAGATTCCTGATTTGTTTTCCATCGCTCCCAGAGTCATTAGTTTTCCAGCAGTAGCTACTCAGAAGAGCAGACTGTTCATCTGAGAAGCTGCAGCAACAGTGTTTGAACAAATTTATACTGGCAACTGCCTGGATTTTCTTTGCTTCCTCGCCTTCACTTGTGTTGTTGCAGCCTTGTTGTAGCAACACAGCAGCAATTGCACAAATCCCCAAAACTGTAGGCAGTATTAAACCTCACTGCTGACATTCACTTCTGTAAAAAGGCTCTGAGCTTTAGTACTGGGCTCAGAAGAATCCTTTTGTGGACATGTAAAGGTTTAACTGTTTCTCATTTCATTAGGTTCCATTTGTGTTTTTATTGCTGCATTTGAATTAATTTACAGAAGGATAAATAAGAGCACTTTATAAAAATGTACTGTAACATTATTTTGTTATGAGCCAGAAGACTATCCTTGATTTTATTACTGTCACTTCTAAGGCCACAATTAAGATATTTTTCATATTAGTTATTATGATAGGTGTATAGTCCATTAGGACAATTCACCTCAGCTATAATTCACCGTATAAGACTATATAGAAGCTCCTGTTCCCAGCAGAAAGCACTCTCAGGAAGATGAGTTATTTTCTTCTCTCCAATCGTATTGATGACTTTGAAGGAAAAGTATTTACCCAGTTTCCTTTGTCTGAATAATGACATACAGAGTGTAGCTTCAAGTACTGAAAAAAAAAAAAAAGAGGAATTGCAATACTGAAGTGTCAAAGAAGGCAGTCCAGCTGCAAGCAAATTGTTCAGCTTCACCATGTTATTTCTGAAAGTGTTATGTTCTCACTCACAATTTACCTGAAACACCGTATTTAGTGCATATTCCTTCCAAAGTCATTGATCTTTCTTCCCACATAGACACCAAGGCTGCGTCTCTCCGTGGCCCTCAGACAAAGTACAGACTGCATTTCTGCACACCTAAGGCAGGACTCCCGGTAAAGCCCCCAGCAACAGTGCCTGGGTACAGACTGGACAATGGATGCCTCCCTCATTTTTTCCTCCTGATCATGTTTGATGTTAAGTTGAAATCTGCTGCTATGAATGAGTCAAACCGCTGCTGATGCCCGGGTGCTGGTAATTCTTTTATTTCTTGTATGAGTGGGCTCCCTGGCACAAGGCTCTGAGGAACCGTCCCTCATGTGTGCCCTGCATCCCAGAGACATCTTCCCCTGCTTGGCGTTGATACAAGTCCTAACACATAAGGTGGTTGTGCAGTTGCAACTATGAGTCTTGTGGAAAACCCAGGCTCCAAACATTGAAAAAAACTAGAGCATATGACTGAGCCACTGAGTAGGTCTCTACTAGTCCAGGATGGAAATAACCAACAGGCTAATGCAGGATTTGGGGAGGCAAGAAGACTTGGGAGATTTCTCACCTCACCCAACCTTTGATCCCCTTTCACTTCTAACTACATTCTGCTGCAGAACCAATACTGATTGATGCCAGAGTGTCCAATCCTTCTAGTCTGATTTTTCAAAATTCAGGAGTCCTGCAATTGTTTTTAATGCTGCTCTGTGGTGCACACCATTATATGAAGGGAAACTCATAGGCAGCATCACACAACCTGGATTGTCTGGTACCTGTATATTGCTTTGTACATAAATAGTATAGTTTGCAGGGATTTTTGTGTCATTCTTTTCTATTTTTTTTCTACAGTTTTTCAAAGACTATATGCAAACTCTGTTTACAAATTGATTTTGCAGTCAGTATTGTAGATTATGGCATTTCCATTTTGGTGTTTTGTATGGGCTTGTGAGTTCTTGTGTACTACAGGTAGTCCTTCCTTCTTAAAGACAATTGCATACACTTCCATTCAACATATCCTGCTCCTTTCTTAAATATAGCCCATTTCCTATGATCTGGTGTGAACTCTAGCTTGTAGAATGCATGAGAAAAAGCTGCATATGTATTTATATTGTTAAATATTACATGCTCAATACTGATTTAGTTACTAATACAGGTTTTAGGGGTTTGTACTTGTTCTCTGGAAACTACAGTGTAGACTGAACTAAATTACTCAGTATCTGTAATTTGCAGACACACTAATATTTTCTTATAATGTTTTCTATATGACCGTATAAGGTAGGGGGATAATCCTTTAAAGGTGATCTGTACCTTAGAACAAAACCAGTTTTCTTACAACATTTAGGATCAATGAAATATTTTTGTGTTATGTTTAGTGACGATTTATAAACAAAGCACAAAATGCAAGAATCAAATAGGAATTTCAAGATGTCCTTAAATGCTGCAGTTCATTATGGAACAATGTTATAATAATCTGAGCAATCTTCTAGATTGACTGTCTTGGGCAATCATCCCTCATTTTTGTCATTTTTCCTGGTGTTACCTTTGCCAAATCCTGCAATTCTTTCGTAGGATCTGATCATTTATTACTGACTGAATCAGAATACAGTTTATGCAAAACTGGCGATCTGGGTAGGCAAAAAATATGTTATCAGGTACCCAGTCCATCTTTCTACAATACAGCATATGTGAGTTCAGCCTGTGGGAAGAGTTCATGATTTGGCCACCCACCTTTGGCATCTTGAAAACGGACCAACAGAACCACCATGGGACCAATGTAATTGGGTAACATCTGTACTAATACCTCCTGCTTTCTTATGTATTTTAAAGAGAGCAACCACTATATATTTTGATCAAGACGAGTGAGAGTTGCTTCTCTACTATGGTCATCTGTTCCCATCAGGCAAATACCTGTTGGTGTCAAGGCCGTGGCTATAATAATTTCTATTTAATTAATAAGGAACTGTTTTTAGAGGAATAAAAATAAATTCATATAAATATTTTTAACAATTATATCACAAAAAATCTTTTATGGCCTAATAGCTCTTTGACTGATTCAAAACAAAACATTGAATAACAAGTACTGCTGTCCCAGTGTGACTGATACTGGATATCTCTTCAACTATTCAGAAATCTATGGGGCCATGTTATTCTGCTGATGTTTTGGAGACTAAATTTCTAGTAGATATACATGTAGGAAGTGTGTTGATATACCCTTGTATTTAAATTTATTTCTTGTATTTTAAATCTGATGTACCAGGTATTATCTTAATAGGAACTGCAGGTAGAATAGTGCTGACATACTAATTGATACCAGTTTTGAAATTTTGTTAAAGCATGATATCCAGTGCCTCTCTGCACTTAGTGTAGATAATGTAGATATCAACATGTAATTTCAGTGAAATGGTGTATACAGTATGCGTAGCAGTGCTTTAATTTAATTTAGTTGGTTTCTGTGTATTGAGCCATAGTAGAAAATTAGGCTGCCTTTTAAAATGTTGCTCTACTTTCTGTTTTTCATCTGTATCTGAGTTTGTTCCCTTTTGACCATTCAACTGATTAGGTTCCACAGCTTAGTAACTGCTTTATCTGTCTATTATGGAGTATCCTGTTCTGATAACATTCAGAATCATGTATGCGGCCAACTTATTGCAAATACGTTATTTTTAGTTTTCAGCTATCTGCCCAGTGTGGTTTGTGTTAGTACTTGCATGTGTGTAGTTCCCTGGCAGTGAGTCAAAGGGATCCCAGCATAGATTTGCTGCCTTGTGAATGCAGTTGTTACAACATTAAGAATTAATGTTCACCTAGAATGATTAGTTTCTGTTTTTTCTTCTTGTTTGCTTGAAATGTTGGGACTCTTTATCACCACAAGTTCAGTAAGTCACTGTTCAAATTGGAACAATGAATAAGGGGAAATCCATCTAACTGCATTCCCATTGGATGCCCTGGCTGCTTTTGACTCTTTGTGCACTGTGCATCATCCAGCCCTTAGTCACGGCACGGCATCGCAGGATCCCTCTGAGTCACTTCCAGTTCCTCCTTGACCACAGATGCCAGCAAAGCAAGCGCAGTCCCACAGCTGTGGCTGGGCAAGGCTGCAGGCAGCAGCAGGCTGCCGGTTCTCTCCCGAGTGCCGAGAAGTCCAAGTAGGACCTCTGCTTCATCCATTTGGCAGGAACAGTCTCTGAGAAAGAAGAACACACTCATGGGCAAAGGTGCACCATTTCTTCATTGTTAAAAAAGGATATTAATAGTTATTGGAAATTAAATGCAAAGCTAAATGCTTCTCCAGCTACTGTGGTTGTTGTACAGGCCTGTTATTTACAAAAAGTATGTCTGATGATTAAACAGACATAGGAACTAGATAGTCAGTGGCAAAAATCTTCTGAAATCGGGGCTACAGTTCAGATCTGTGAGAAAAGAAGACCTTTCTGGTGTAAAACCTGAAGACTTTTCTCACGTGAAAGTGGTTCTGAAAGAGCTTAGGACAGCAAGAAGCAGCTGGTTTGTTCCTAGATACCCTGGGCCTGGATCTCATGAATCTAATCATCCCCTGTGAGCAGAAAGGTCAAAATCAGGCCCCAAAGCACAGGAAGTATCCTGCTTGGTGAGTCCCATTACGATGCTTCAGTATGAATTGCACACTCTAGTACCGTGTGCTGACTGTTCATCGTCCCTTGCCCCCTCTTAAAAGTGACCAGGCACGAGCTGGAATGTTTTGAGATGTTTCATGTGAAGGATATAAGGGAAGAGGATAAGGTTGGTCTTCTCCTTACACTCAAAAAGTTCCCCAGATTTTGAAAAGACATACTGTACAGTATCTATAGCACAGTTTGTTTAAAAATTAATGAATGCAGATGATAAAATTTCTCCCAGCTCTGGGCTCTGTTCCTGTGTATTGTAGTTGGAATGCCTGGTAGACTGAATCTATTTTTGTAGTTCAGATCCTTTCTTCCTTACAATGATCGGTAGTCATTTGCTTTTAATGCTTTCTTACGGTGTGAACTGATTTCTGTAACTTTCATGTATAAAACAAGCTAGACAGTCTTTCTATACTGGAAATAGTCGTGACTATAATATTTCACCAAGTGTTGTATCTCTTATGTATATATCATCAATAAATGTTGATTCATAATTTTCATGGCTTATATCTGTGAGTTTTAATCTGTGACCCTGGGCTCAATATGGGAAGATGAACCTGACTTTGTCAAAGTGTTAGAAATCTCACTCCACACTGTATCTTCCAAGTATTCCAGGGTGCCGGCTGCAGCTAAGCTCGTTTGCCACAAAGGGCAGGATGCGCTAACTACAGTTCTTGGCAATGAAGGCAAGAGAAGTGGGAAGAGATGTCAGAAGAGTAGGAGGATACAATGCAATGCTTGCAGTTGCTTTAGAAACCTACTTCCCTCCCCCGGCTGCTAAAAAATAAATCTCTTCCTCATAGCCTTTCTAAAAAAATAATAAAGCTTTTAGCTGAACCCCTGGAGCACTTTGTAAAGAAATCAACTCTATTTAATACATGAATTAAGAGATGATCATGGCCCAGAGGACTGGCAGTTGCTAGTATGGAGAGAAAGTGCCGACATTTATGCTCAGAGTAGCACGCATTACAGAAATAGCTTAACTACCGTTGTGTGATAAAGACACATAACCAAAACCCAGGTGAGGTTATATGTGGTTTAACAGTCTGCACAGCCCCGGGCTTACTTCTTACTAATCTTACTGAGGCCAGCATCCACTTGAGAAGTTTCCAAAGAAAATCCAGGCACGGCAGGAAGTGGCTTTGGCAGCACTTCAGCTGGCGAGCTACCCTCTGAGTCAGTAACGAACTAAGTCCTAATGCGGCGCAAGGAACATCTTTGAGCAAAAGATAAATCTGAGGCACTGGCTATCTGCTGCCATTTCTGTACCACGTTGCCACTTTCTGGCAGAGGGAGAAATGTCCTGATCTAGCCTCATCATCAAGCATTGTTAATAAATGCATGCTGCTGATGCAAAATTCCCTGCTGAAGTTTGTTGCGCTCAGGATTCCCCATCACTCACATATTTTATGTACACTGTGTATGTTCAGATTCCTTCCTCAAAAGGTGGTTAAGTCTTTTGTTACATGTTATGCCAAAAAATTTGAAATGAAAGGCTTGACACTGTGACCTATGTTTGTTGCTTTTTTCAAAGCAATGTTTCTGCAAGAACAACCTAAAAAACCCAAGCCATGCAGGAGCCAATTCTACAATTATATGAAGTTGTTCCTTTTGAAAATACATACCCCAAAGGCTGATTCTCTCAACCCTTGCAAGACCCTTGTGTGCCCCTCTTTCTCCATGTCTTCAGCCTTAGAGAAAAAGATTATTTCAGGAGTTTCTTTGTATCTGGAATGTGACTGTCTCTACAGGAAAGCATCTGCTTCAAGGTGCTATAAAAGACCCTGAGTTGGGAATCATTGACCCATATTAAGAGATATTTCTATATCCGCTCTAAGGCATGAAAGAAAAACTGAGAGAACACTTCAGGGCTGCTAAACCTTAAACAGTCTTCTCCTTTGTATTAGACAGTACATGTAAACAGGTCAAGGATCTGAAAGAAACAGGGGGCCCCAATTTACAGTGCTTTAGGAGGAAAACAACATTAAAAATGACACTCAGCTGGACTAGCAAGAGTTATTTGCAGCAAGCACTTACACTGCAAGAATGTGCAAATGCCCCAGCAGGGTTTAGCGCTGCTGGGCTGCCAAAGTTGCCCCGAGCTGTGCAGAGCCCTGTGCAGGCACACAAAGCTGAGGCAGCTTCACAGCCTCAGCAGGCAGCTGTCTGCTGTCTCGCGTGGACAGCATGCAACAAAAGCGCTCATCTGCTACAGCAGGCACAGGAAGGAAACTAGATTGCATGCAAGATCAGGTCTTGCGGTCATGGTGGCCTTAGCAAAGCAGGCAGGTTCTGTGGCAATAAGCAAAAGTGTCTTGTAGACGGATAAATTACAAAGCTGACTGCTGCCCACCAAAACTTGTAGGGATGGGATCCAGAGGAAAGAGGCCTCACACTGTTTATGGTGCTTCTGTAGTACAAGGATGAGTATTTAGAAAAGCAACCAGGGTCTGTCTTTCATAGTGTTGAGTTACTCATTCTCACTTGTGACTGAACTAAAAATATGTTTGCCTTTCCTGCAGTAGTTTGTAACACTGCTTTACCTCCATTTGGCCAATGCCTTATTGCATCTTCCTCTGTCCTGGGTTGCTCTGGGAGTTCAGGACTAACTCAGCAGACCTGGAATCTGTTTGATGTACAGAGCCTCTGCTGCCTAAAGCTGTATGCTGATTTTTCCACTGCCAGCCTACACGCACCTAACTTCAGCTGTGCGTTTGGCATCACTTACAAGGCAGCCTCTTGCCTCAGCTTCAGCACCAGAAGAAAGCTGCTGTTGAGGTAAAGTCTGAGTTAGGTGGGTGTTCCCCAATATTCTAAAAAATGCTTGAGAGTTTTCTGATAGGTGCACTTAAATTTATGACAGATCCTAGTTGACTTGGCAAATCCTATTTTACCGTAAATTTACACAGGCATTTTTTCCAATGGGAAATAAATTACTTTTAAGAATTTAATTTTAGTACAAAGGGAAAGCTATGTTATGTATTAGGCATGGTGAGTCTTCCAAAAAAAAAAAAAAAAAAAGCAATTTTGCACAGCTAGATCTATTAAAACTAGCTAAAACTGTGTCTATTTCTGCAAACAAAAACCAGCCATCTTCTCATTTTACAGTCTTTGTGGACTTGTTTTGATCCAAAACTTCATCATTTTAATTTTTTTTTTTTTTCAGAAAGAAAACACACAACTAATGACATTCACATCAGCAGTCAATGAACAGATTTGTGTGGCAGAGAATGTATGAAAATGGGTTTCATCCATCCACTTATACATCCAAAACCCTTTTACCTGTAAAGTAAGAAGTTTTAATAAAACGTTTGAGACTCCTTGAAGCTGTCAGTCAGGCAAACCTTTCTAATGCTTGCTGGAACCATCCAGACAATATTGAAGGAAGGCTGTGTTTAAAGTGTATGTATAGCTTTCACTGCCTCTGCTTTACTTGCACTTTAACAATAATCAGCTCCCTTGAGGTCAGGAGGGCTTCTTTGGTGATGGATTTGCTTCTTCAATTTCAACTTTTTAGAAAACTGTGCAGCAGCAAGCTAACCTATGTAAAGATCCGTGTAAGTCTGGTACTTTAAAAACAGGAAGATGAGCAAGAAGAGAAATGTTCTTGAAATCTTGCCCTTGCTAACCTTACTCCAAAGAAGGGAAGACAAAAAGTACAGTCTCTGTGCTGTACAAAAGACCCTGTTACTCATCTTTGCTAAACTTGCACTTTGTCTCTCATTTCTCATCGTCACAGCTGCTTGCTCTCAGCATGGTATTGGTGGATGCCACATGCAGCATGTCATAGTAATAACGAGAAATAAGCTACCAGGGGAAAAAATATTCAAAATCTGTTTGCAAATGCAGTGGTGAATGCAGAGGGCGACTTGGAGGTAGGGGGTTCACAGGAAAAGGCCATTTTTTTTTCCTTCTCAGAGCTGTGAAATGTTCAAGTGCCAAAGTTCTGGGGGTGTTGAAGGGGCTTTCCCAGAAGTAGCACAGAAATTTCACTCTCCCTTTACTTCCTTTCCCAGCAACTGTGTCCTCCCTCCATCCCTAATCCCCCGGAGCTCCCACCCCCAAAACACCTTTGCACAATTCTTGCCCCCCGTAAGGAACAAGAGTTTTGTCACCCACTCCCACAGAGCTGGAACTGCATCCCAAGGAACAGCCCAGCGCAGCACTATTCCTGCCACCTTTTTGTCCTTTCCCCTCCACAGAGGAAAACTAGTCAGTACCTGTGGTTACCCAAAGGGTTTGTATTTGACTAATCAAATCTCTTGCAATCAGAGAAGTCAGAACCTTGAACTGTTTAATAAGGCTAAGAAATAATTATTGGTTAATGGCCTAATATAGTATAAAATAAACCCATTAACTGCTGGCTTACAAAATATCTTGGTGTCTGTGTATGCTGAGGCAGAACACAGTTGTCAGAGGATTTAATTTCTTTCCTTCATCTACAGAAAGAGTAATTGGGACCAGCCCTAACCGGGATGATACAGTGACCTCTGTTCCTGCCCAGCATTGTTTCTATGTGCTGAAGAAACACTCGGTAATTGTCTCCTAATAATATTCCAGGTAACATGCTTCAAACCTACTTAGTACAGAGGCTCTTGTTGTTGTTGACAAAGGACACACAAAAGACATCCCTATCACGTGAAAAACATTGTGCAGCAGTATAATGCTGGAACTGATGTGGATAGGGTTTAACATCCACACAGGTAGACATGGCAGCCATATATCCTTTCTCTGCTTTAATCAAATATTCCTTGTAAGATCTTCAAGAAAATACAGGTAAAACAATCACCACGGATTGTTTGATGAAAATATTACGTTCTCTTAAAACACACAATCCCTCTCTTAAATATGCTTACTGCTTTAGACAGTATTTCCATGGGAGAGGTGGTCTGGATTACATTTATTTAAAACTGTTGAAGGGAAAGGAATAACACAAGCTGATCATGGGGTCTGTTCTAGGTCCAGCATGGTCTTCTCAGCATTTTTAGGACTGATCGTCATTCTTCCCAGGTACCAAGGATAGACCAAGACCCAATTGCTCTTGTCAGCACTCTGAAGGAATGGCTGGATCTTGCTGAGCGCTGCGCTCTCCGAAGTGCCATTGGTTCAGCGAGCCAGGAAAAGTTGTCAAGATCTTACTGGGTTGATCTTAAACTGGACCAAATTGTCTGCTTCTAGGGGGAAGCTGAGTTAATCGCTAACTCCCAGAGCAGCTGGGGAGCCTATGGGAGGCTGGCAGAGCAGGCAAGGTCACACAGCATTCAGCTGAGCCTGGCTTAGAGTTTGCAAGCAGAAAAAAATGACCCCTGGGTCACCAGTACTGAACACGACTATCCTGCTGAATACTTCTCTCCCACTGATAAGGCCGGTCTTACTTTTTATCCTCAATGTGGAATTGAGTTTATTTTTGGAAGCTTATTTTTACAGTTCAGTGTCTTTTTAGCAATACTATTTCTAGTTACAATTTAGAGATGATATTTCTTTCATTCTGATTAATCTGTTAATAAATATGCAAAGTTACCAAGTGCTATATATAAAAAATACATACAGACAACAAACAACCCCTCAAATAATAAAACCAAGATTAATAAAAATGTGTACGATATTACACATATGAAATGGCTATCTAGTTCTGAAACTATAATGAAACTTAATTACACATGAATCACATGAAATAATCTAAAAAGAATCAGCATGTATAAAACAATGGCATTGCCTCTGTAAAGAGAACTTGAGCATCTCCCTATTTAAAAATATAAAAAAAGAAGCCAACCAGTGTTGTCCATGCATTTATAGGTACTGAACATTAGATAAATTAGGAAGGAGTTTATGTATTTCTCCATTAAACATCTGAATAGGAAGATGAATAACGTCACAGCGTTTTTCTTTTTTTAAAGAAAAATTTAGCTTTCAAGAGAATGAAATTACCTCCTTTTGATTGAGACCTATATTCAATTAGGATTTAAAGAGAGAAATAATTCTTACTCTGGATCTCCATACTTAGTGAAATGAGTACATAACACCAGTTTAAACACAGCCTTCAACAGATCATTTTGATTTATAATGACAAATAGAAAAGCTTGCTTAAAAACATTACAGGAGTTAAACAAAAATCAATGCAGAGAGTCAAAAGACTTCCTACTACACAGTTCAGTATTATAGTACGTGCAAGGACTGAGAAGTTTGACAGTGGACCACAAGTACTGATGGTGTAAATCACCTTGATCCCATTAGCTTCAGCTTGTTTGAACACCTTTGGACCACAAGCTGTGTGATTGTTCATAGATGAAACATGCTGACCTACATAAAGTCAGAAAACATCCTATATGTACTTTAAAATCACACCTCGTCTTGGGACCTTTTGCCCAGGTGTAAATTGCTCCTGAGGAGATCTGCCTGCAGATTCCAGGGCATTGAGCAACTCAGTGAAACACATGGGAAACTGCTGGAGGGCTGTGACCGAGAAATATAATCAATAGTCTTGTGCTTAATGTTCCAGTAAAGATCAGTACTAACTAATGTTAGTATTTAGCCAGCTGAATACTCATCCTCCAAATTGCTTCAGCTGCAGAACATAAAATAACATGCTTTAGCAGAATGGTTTCAAAGACAGGTGTTATGGTCAGCGAACAGAACACTTGAATAACCTTGCTGCAGGACATTCCCTATCCCACAGCTGACAGACCACTGATTGCAATTACCTTAGATTGGTTTTACTTGCATTTTCTTCAGGCAGTCCAGTTAGAAGTTTTCATTCTCCCTCCATTCCAATACACTTTCTTAAAAATGGCACAGACCACCAGTAGTAAATAACTTTCTTTCTGACAATTCATATCAATATAATGCACAGCATCATAGCTTAATACAAATACTTTACGTAACAGACACATAAGGACAAAACAAAAGCATATAACAATGCAGCTGCAGCTACTTTACTATATTACATGGCTGGGAGGGTCTCTTTTAATTTTCTTTGATCTTTTCTCTAGAATTTGAACTTCTGGTACCAATTAGCAAGCAATGTTTCTTTTGGTATT
Organism: Pandion haliaetus; assembly: GCA_013401275.1. NCBI lineage: Eukaryota > Metazoa > Chordata > Aves > Accipitriformes > Pandionidae > Pandion > Pandion haliaetus. The sequence goes on along the minus strand of VYZV01007072.1, from coordinate 12,534 downwards.
TTTAAAAAGCAGAGGGAAAAACATGGCTGAAATAGAATCCAGAGGAAGTGAGCAAGATCATAGAAGGGCAACTTTTAAAATATCAGCAAACTGGTGTAACATAATAGTTATAGGGGAAACAAGTTGTATTAGGCTCAGCATCTCCTAAGTAAAATGGAGCAGAAGAAGATAGAGACCTATTCTTCAGGAATAAAATACTGTTGTCTTCCCTAATAATTTCAAATTGCTTGATTTGTGCATGTGTGATAGAGCTGGGGTCATTCTGTTTTATTCATTATCCTAACAGACTCATTACAAACATGCACAAACTATGACCAATGAAGGAGGGAGGGGGAAGAGCAATGAACAACTCAAAACCTCTAGGATAACTGTACAGATTGTTAGGATAATAAAGTATAGAAGTTTATTATGTATCACCTCATGTTTTCATCTCTTTATTCCCACTCCCAAGAAGATTTGCTGTATGCCGATAGACATTTTAAAATAGAGATAAATACATTTTGTCCTTCTGGGTTTCCCTCATTGCGGACCAGCCATAAATTATTATGTTTGTTTATACCGGCAGACTCTGAATGTACCTACTGCTCTTCCTGACTGGAAGGTGTTTCTGAAAGATTCTGGTGTTTTAGACATTGCATAGGAGGTCTTTTGATTTAAACTTGGTTTTTGCTCAACATTTGTTCCTCACTTACTCTTGTACCATGGCAAGTTTAGTACCTTAAATGCCTGTAAGATAGAGTGACTGGATACTTCTGTAGGTCTGCACAGCGAAGACCCTCCATCTGGGGAACAATGACGTAAACTTGCATCCTTCCTAACACCCAGGACACAGTGAGTGTCCTCTGTGTAGGAACTGGGAACTGAAAACATTATGCAACTCTTGGGAGCTTATTTCAGAAAGTGAATGTCAATTTTGTAACTCAGACATCATTTTAAAGTGATTAAAAATGAATAAAACTTATGTTTAATTATGTTCAAAAGACATCAGTAGCACAATGCATCTATGAATTCCTGTCCAAGTTCCATGTGATTTTGATTTCCCCAGCTCTGATCTACTTGGCAGCTTGGTACCACTACACTCCACTCTTCATGTCAAGCTCCTGATGATTCTGTGTTTCATTAATCGTCAGGAATTCATCACATGCTCCTGTTCGGTCATTTGACTGTTCTTTATGAACCAAGTGCACCATTTCTTGTGATTTGCTGGCATCTCCATTCAATCCACTTGTCTTCCTATCCTCCACTGCCCCTTTGCCGTTGTTAATCACTAGCTTTTTCTTCTGCCCACATCTAGAAAGAAATAAGAAGAAAATAAGTACTATGACTGGAGACTAACAGAAATAAGAAAAAAATTGAAAGTCAATACTTAGGAAAAGGTGCTTGGAAATGAAACTTGTGTCTGCCAGTGCAGACTTAAACAATGCAAAGTGTAAAGTTTCTCCATATTGCATATTTTATTTTTGAAAGCATCCACCATTATAATGCATAAAATTTGGCAGGAGCTCACTTAATCGATTTGTGTCTGTTGTTACTACAGATAGGAATAACATTCATTACTGAAAGCTAGAAAAGATTTTTCTAACATCTTGATATATCCACAATAATGAATTTTGTATATATTCCACTATAAGGACAGGGTCATTCTAAATCCAGACTTGGGACCACACCTTTGAAAACGTTCAAGTTCTTGAGAAAGCAGAAAATTTGGATCAAGTTCTCATCTCATTACACAAGATAACTTTTTCCGTCTTTGTATTAGCATGTCAGGCCTGGAAGCCTGCCAAGAGCAAGGAAATACAGATAACTATTCTTGCTACTATCAACAGCATAGCTTCTTATGATATTAAGGTAGGAAATAACTATTATGCTTTTAAAGTTACACTCATTGCAGTGCTGCCCAATAAACTCTGTATGTAGCTCTGAATGAACACACACACAGAGTCTTGTGTAAACAGAATATACAAAGCACAGCTCTCTTAAGGGGATAATTTCTCTGTGAAGTTGTACTTTAAAGTGCTTTCTTCTTAAATTAAGCATATTTTGCCCAAATAACTATTTTGGCAGTTCAATTATACTATTATCCTTCTGAAATATTACTTTTTTTCATGCTTACTGACCAATAGATGAGGGTTATTTTATCTGAAGTAGCTCAGTTCACTGTGCTGATGTTACACACACCCTAGGGAATGATTCCTGCTCTGCAGCCATGAAATGCCAAAAGACGCCAGTGAGGAGCTGTGGAGCTCCACAGCCTCTTGAAAGAGCAGCTCAGAGTGTCTTTCCTGACGTAACGGTCAGGCTGGGCAGCATCCTGTGTTGGAACCTGGAAGGAGATCCTAACACTTTTTACAACAGGCACTAGACAGAGGCAGTCTTCTTTGCAACAAGAGGAATAACTAACTAAATAGGACCACACTGAACCTTAGCCATCGTGGGTTTTGATTAAGATAACTTATGACAACACCAATTATAAAAAAAAAAAAAAAAAGGTAAATGCTCTAGCCAAGCAATTTGCTATTTACTGAGGAGGCCCAATTGCTTGTTTGAAATGCTTGCCATGCTGACCTCCTAACTAGAAAGGCTAAATCTATTGATTTCTGAATCAGGAAGTTAACTACTTTGAAACTAAGGCCTACTCTTCATTGACAACCCGAATGAGACTGAAACTGGAGATGCTGCAGTTAGCATTCATTTAAAAAAATGGTGTAACTGACAGCATTACACAAATAAAACCACAGATCGTTCTCACTTTTTAAGTAAACGAATGCTTGAAATGTTCTGAACTTACTGCTCAGCTAACACTGAAATGCTCAATCCTCCTTTCTTTGCTCTCCAGTTTTCTCATAGCACTGCTGCAGTGTTAGTTTCAGATTAGTTGGCATTCACGTGCAGTATGCTGACTGCACAGCAACTACCTCTCTATGAATTTTCAGTGTATTAGCACTTATCAGAATAGATGAAGAAAGGATTCTTTACTTACTCATGTTATCATTTGCATCCTGTTAAAGCGAAAGAAAAAAATTCTGCTTGTTTCAAGCACACCACAGTATGTCTGGGCTTCAAAAAGTTCCTCACAGTGATGAACACATATTACTAGGGTCTAATCCCAGCATTCGTACACATACATGCACCCACATGTCTTTGCAACTCTCCCAGCTGCATGGAAGCTCTACCTAAAAGGTATGTTTTCCATTAGCGGTATCTAGGCCATAATTTACAGCTCTGAGATTGTTTCATTTCTTGTTAGATGCAATCTATAATTAGCCATAGGGGCCCTGTTTGTCTCTTCCTATGGTGACTCTGGGTTAAGAGGAAGGAAACAATGGCAGTCTCATCTTTTAACGGCATAACAAACTAGCATGTAAAAATCAGTAAGCCATGCTATTCAGGCTGTGTAACTCCAGAATCACTTCACAGAAAGAAAGTTGTAGAGTTTTTTTGTCTCACCATATGCTTGGTAGTTTTCTTATTTCAACAGGTCTCTAATAATAGTCAGAGAAGCACTGATATTGTGGATACAGTCATAGGGCAAACATACCAGGTGGCATCTCACTACTGACTTCAGCAAAACTACATCAGTTTACTCTGTCTGACAAGCTGGCATTTAGTTTGCCCTATTTTGTCTCATAGAAACGTTCTGCATTATGGGCAGGGACTGCCTGGGTTGCTCCCTCACTGTGGTGGCAGTGCTTTATTCTAGCACCCACGTCATGCTTTGGAGAACCTTGACACTATTTCACAGAAGCATTAACATGTGCTTTCCTGCAACCAGAAGACTAGGAATACAATTGCTCACTGCTTCCTGAACAAAAATCACCACGTTATATGGCTACTCTGATAAAAAAAGTTAAAACCCAACATTCAAGTAGAAAATAGTTACTCACTTAAAGGGTTCAACTTTAACATTCAAGTAGCAAAAAGCTGTTTAAGACAATTGAGAAGTAACCTCAGAACAGCCCCCAGAGAAAAGAAAGAGTTACGAACATTTAGCCTATCCTTTAGGCTAGACTGTTTTCAAATCTCCTGGCTAACTTTGTACAGATCACTGCAAGTTTCTATTCCTCAGCTTCTTCAGCTGTAAAGTGGAGCAAATAAAGCTATTGAGTGCTCTGATAGCAGTGTTAGAATACATGCCTGCTAACTGTGGTACTGCCTTTTGTTTGGAAGGAACAAATTAATCCTGTGACAGCAACTGTCTAATACACAGACAACACTGTTAATCGTGGATGATTATATGCAGCTCATCCTGTGGTTGCTACTGTCTATATCCATCTCACATAATTTTCACCCTCGGTGGACAGGATTTTCCTATTAATAAGTAATAGGTAGAGAATAATTAATTCTCTGTGATCTATATACAGTTAATTTCCATCTACAAGTAAAGACCAAAGCGTTTATACAGCTACTGACTTCACGCAGTTCCACATGAGTGTAAAGGCTGATGCGTGAGCTGTGCAGGACATGATGACCTGGGTTCTCACACCCCAAGTCACAGAGCTTCGCAGAGGAAGCTCTTTCCTGTGTTATGCTAATCGACTCTTTCACAAAGCTCTGAAGCTTCTCGATGAAGAAAATAGTAAGGCAGTGTGTTTTGAAAAAGTAAAGGGGCCACCTTACCTTCTCCGACTGTTAACAGCAATGCACACTGCAAGAATCAACACAAGTGCCACAAGAGCGGCAACTATGATCAGCCATTCTGTGGGGAGAGTTGAGGGAGGGAAGGAGAGTGTGTTAACGTATCTCATGTAGTTTTGCCATTTCGCAGAGCTGCAAGAACAAAAGCTCTTTTACATTCTTTAAACTGTCAGACTGTTTTTCCTAGCTTGCAGGAATGTTTGTTAGTTTTACAAAGTGCTTGTGTGCAAATCAAATACATTTTCATCATTCAGCTATACACAGGCCAACTCAGATTAAATACCCCATCACTGTTAGCAACTATAAGCACTGTACTTTGGTGGACATAGGTGAACAGGAGTTGTATCACTGATTTACTCCAAGAGCAAAAGAAAAGGCTTAGCAATGATACACCTGCAATGCCAGGCACAAAAGCAGGATAACTTTCAGGTAGAGTGAAATGTTCATTTTTTTCATTTAAAACCTTACTTTAAGGGGTATTTTGGGGGCAAATTCTAAAAAAAAAGGAACTACAAAACTGGAAGGGACCCTAAGAGGTCGTATCAGCTACATTTCACTCCAGTGAAAGAGGGTCAATAAGAAGATGGCTGAGGAATGTTCCATTTGCTCTTAACCTTTTTAGTAAATGAGATTTCACAACCTTCCCAGCAGCCTATTCTTTATGCTGTACTACCATTATAGACAGAGATCCTCTCCTAAGAGATAACTCCTTTGTTTATTTGAAAAAAGTCTCCCTTGTTTAACAAGTCTCCTATGTTTCCTTTGAAACAAATTACTTCTTCTAATTAGTTAATCATTATGACTCCATGGTGAAAAACTGATAAGCACTCCTTTTGTAGCACACTATTCTCATATCTCCCATTAGTTTTTCCTGAAAATGATGAGTTCTTCAAAAGGTGCTTCAAAGGTTATCTTTCCAAAATTTTCTTTGTGCTCGTCTCTGTTTTTTTTTTTTTTTCTCTGTGATTAATGCAATGCCTTGAACTGAACACAGAGCTTCAGCTCTGGACTTGGTAGGCCTAAGTAGAGTGGGATTATTTTTTAAATGAAATGTTTTAAAAATGACTTTACTGTTAATATGTCCCAGAGTATATTTGCATTCTTTTGCAATTGTATCATGGTGTTGGCTTCTTCTATTCCGTTTTAATCTGCAAACCATATTCTGGAACACTTGCCTCAGCTATTATTTTTACTGAACATTCTCATGGATATGATACTTTGCATATATCTTTACTGATTTTTGCCTGTTTTCATATAAATTTATAAAGGTTATTTGGATGTTAATCCCATTCTCCAAATGCATGATTTCTCTCATCTTGATATTGCTGGAGAATTATAAGAGTTACAGTATGCTCCATTTTTCAGACTACTAGCGAAAATGCTATTATCTGATTCAGAACAAAGCCTGAACAACTGTACTTGACCTACATTTTAATCACTTACTTCCATTCATATTAATACAATTCTGTGCTTAAATTGTTAAAACATATGACTTCAAAAACCTACCTGGTACCTGGGCTGACCTTGGTTGTGAAAATATTGTTGTTGTTCTGGTCTCTCCAGGGAAAGTAGTGGATTCATAATGTCCCTTGTGTGGTCCTTGATTACCATATATACTGGAGGTAGATCCTAAAGAACAAAACTATCTTTTAGGCCAAATATGCTTAGTGAATATTTAACAATGAAGTACAAAGACTATGACTTTCACAATTAAAAAAACATATTCTAGAAAAATCATGCTAAGGTCATTAAAAAGTATTTATACTGAAAACTCTTATATAGATTATAGTCATCATACTCATCCAAACTATGCCTAGTTTTAGTATTTTGAATAACAAAACTCATGGTTTTCCCCTCATATGTTTCCGTTTTGATTATGTTATGCTTTTGTGAACCAAAATGCAATTATAATTGCCTAGAAATTTTTTGGAGAAAATATAATGCTGTGAATGTTGGCAACTTTCTGAAGAGGTTTTTGTCATACAAGCCAAACACCTTGTCTGTTCCATGGGGAAAAGAGAGTAAGAAAAGAAGAGAGAGAAAAAAAAAAAACCCCACAACTTTACTTTTTTTATTTAAACCTAATATGACCAATACAGAGAAATTTTGAAACTTTTAATTTTATTCCTACTCAGAATAAAACTGACTTTCTAAAACTAATGCTTTCATAAAATGGAAGGATAGTTCTCTGAATGGTTTTAAATTTGATAGCCATGTATACAGTGGGACTTTATTTTTCCAAACAGAAAAAATGCTCTCTGTAAGCTTAGAGGTGGATCCCCTTGTCCTTTTTAATAAGTTGTGTAATTTGTCTTTAAGACAGTATTAGATGTTAAATCAAAATGCACACTTCCAGTCTCAAGTATTTGCTATGCTGGCCATACCGCTCGAACTTTTATGCGATTACATTTCTGGCCCATGCTGTTGCCATATGGGTATCCCAAGTCTAAAATTATCAGCAGACTATAGATATAGTGATTTCATTTGGGTCTACTACTTCCTTATCACTACAAAAAAGATATTACAGATCTCCCCCTCTCTGAATTCTTCCAGACTCTAATAGAGCAAATTAAGCACTTACTCTAATCAGCTGTAAAGTTCTTTAACACACACTGCAACTCATTTCTAGCCAGCATTTCTGATCTCATTTCCTAATAGCAGCTGGCAAACACAAAACTGAGGAGCATGTTTTTTCCCTCTGTTAAGCTTAGCCAGCAAGTAGTTCATGAATATTCCAGATGTTTTCATTCTTTTTATTAACAAGAAACTTATTGCCTGGTGAGTTGTTTTGTGCTATCTCACCACAAAGGACATAGTCTGTTCCATGCAACTAAGGGTGCTGATGTAGCCTCCAGGAAAGCTGACCAAGAGGAACATACTCACTTGTCTACCCCACATCTCAGCAGATTTCTTTTTTAAGGTGCTTTATATCATCCTTGAGAAATGCCAGAGCTTTTCCACCACAAAGCCCCTTATAAAGGCATTCAGACATTTATTAAAATTCGTGCACTTAGGGAACTGCTACATTCACCCTTGCCCTCCGCTGAATGCTGAGAAGACGATGCAGGATTCAGTCATGTCCCCTGCTGTTCTGAGTCTGGGGAGGGGCATGCAAGTGGCAGGGAGGGATCCTCAAAAGCTCTCTACATTTCATTTTGATGACATGGTAGATTTTTGTCTTTTGACAGTTATTTTTTGGGTTCCTTCAGTGGACTGATTTGTTACTCCATGGACACTTGGACAACAGATCAGTCATTAGTATGATGTCAGACCACAGCTTAAACATTGCTGTAGAGAAAAAGCAAAGTGAAAGAAAGCAGTATGGTACATCAAGCCATTTGTTTGTTCAGAGAAAGACTTCAGCTATAGTCTGCCAATACATTCATTAATCTTTTCCATTCCATTACAGCTATATAGAGCAACAAATGAACCCTTCAATAAATGAACTTTTTTATGATGATGGTATTATCATAGTAGCTCCCTTGTATTGTGTTTTTAAAACTACCAAGAGAAGATAAATGGAAAAAGGAAGAGTTTGGGGAATGTGGCCTTATAAGCCTTTGCCAGAGCACTGACAATGCAAAGATTTGACACAGACATTCACCTTGAAAATGATCTTCAAACCAGTTCTCACAGGTTTTATGTGCTCAAAACAGAAAGGTAGCAAACATTTTTTCATAGTGTGTAATGTCTGCACATAAAATTAAGGAGGCAGCTTGGATTAATTAAGTGGATAGTGCACCGAAATTCAAGAAATTAGTTTGTTGTAGTATGAAACCATTATTAAAAATAGATTTATCTTTCCAATAAAATTCTATCAAATACATATTTTGCATTTATATTGCTGTGCCTATGTCAAAATACTACAACACAGGCAATTTTGATAGGGTTGATTTTACTGAGTTTATATAAAAATCTGGAAAAAAAAAAAAGTAGGCCAAATTCTACCTGCAATGTATGAATTAACATTAATTAATTAATTAATAACAGAATTACCTTTAAAGTTTTTGCTGTATAATGCTATAAAAATATAGGTACTTATTCTTGCTTATGTGCAAAGAACGTCCACAGAGCATTGGCCAAAATCTACTCGGGGATGGTTCCACTAACTTCCAAGAAAGTGCATGAAAATAGTATTTGGATTAGTGTGCATGAGAAGTAACATTTGGAAAAAAACTTACTCTTAGGATGATTATTTGTATGGAAACTGCATTTGGGAATAAGGAAAAGTCCTTTCATTTCCCATACTACTAGCATGTGACCACACACACAAAAAAAGAAAGGCTGTATGTAGTGTAATAGGTAAACACTGTCACTATTAACTGCAGCAACTCTATCAGAAGAATAAATCTTTTAAAAAAAGTTGTTCACAAATGAAATGTCAGTTACAACCCAGTAACATAGCTATAATTAATCACTGGCCAACAGTAAATACACCAAGGAAAAAAGGTTTCATGGAGAATTACCTTTCTTTTGATACATATTCAACTAATGTAGAGAGAATAGGGATGGGAGAAAAAGTGACAGACAGTTAAGTGTTACATAGCTAACATTTATGCCTAGCAAAAAAGAAAGAAAAAATGCTATCACGTATGTATGGGCATGAGGAAAAAATTTGCACTTGTTCACTTTAATAGTTGTGTTACCACATAAAGATAACAGGATATTAGAAAAGGTTCTTTTCAAAACATTATTTTCAGTATTTTAGCAAATGTCCCCTGCTTTGCACAGGAAGAGATTCCCTTTAATGACATCTTATCAGCAGGTTAAAAAAAAATGATAAAAACCAAAAAGGAAGTCATAATATGACAATAATTTACAATTATGGTTAGTACACATATTTTTTGATGATTGCCATTGTCCAAAGTAACAACAGACTGATGGATAAATGAAAAAGCTCTCAATTTGTAGTTCTTACTAGTAGGAAGAGGGGTCTTCAATTGGTTAAGATGATCTTCAATGTCTGGAAAAACTCCAGGTACCCAATCGACATGGGAACCATCTGCGGTGTTTGCTTGTTCGCTTTCACTTCCAGGTAGGGTGCTGGGTGCCAGCGGCTCCTTGGTTGCTGTCTCTTGGTTAACATCACCCACGGACTCTGTGACTGCCATGACGATGGCATGATCAGCTTTAAAAGTGAGCGCTCACAAAACCACCACCCACATTATTTCCCTCTTTCCTGTACGACAGCAAGCCAGAAAGCACGTCCATCTTCCTCAATCATAGCACAGAAGGAGAGAAGGCATGAAGGCCTCCCCTTCTTCTTCCACACTGTCACTGGCTTCTGAGAGACCTGTAAGCACCATATACATGCTCACCATGTTGGAGGGAGACGCTGGCTACTTATACAGATCCCAGTGACAGATGGAGAGGGAAGACCTTCAGAGGAAGAGACTACAGCAGCAATAACCTGACCCTGTAACTCAGGAGTGAGCGGCCATACTGCAGTGAGATCTGTGGCAGTCATGCCTGGCAATCCACTGGTGGGGACGAGTAAGGAATTGAAGGCAGAATTTGTGGGACATAATTCTTCTATGATTGCCCTGCCCTCACCACCGGGACAGCACTCCCCGGTGATGGTGCTGCTGCTGAGTCACAGGAGCAAGCCATCTGATTAACCCACCAGAGCACCTCCACCACACCAATCAAGGCGCCAAAGCGTATCAAGCCTGATCCCACTGATGCGCAAGAAAGGAAGATGCGGCTGGGGATTCAGAATCACCGAAGTGCGTGTCTCGCAGAACAGTCAGGAGGCCACCCAGAAACATGCTTCAGCACAGGACAGGAACCGCCAAGTGTACCAGCAAGGAGGCCCTTATGCCTTGGCTAGAAGGTAATTCTCTCAACAGCACAGATCCCACCACAGATTTTTGCACTGCAAGTTCATACCGAAAACATAGACCCCCAAGATGAGAAGGATAGGGAAAGGAGTCGATTTCAGAAGAAATAATGTCTCATTTCACACCAGGCATGAGAAATGAGTATGATCCATTATTCTTACTGGTACCCATCAGAGAAGACTCATCATCAGCTTTGTTCGTACTAGCTGTGGTCCTGTGGCGGACATCATCCCCGGGGGCATCTGTGGGATGCGTGGTGCCGTCAGTGCCCTGTCCTGGTTCATTATCTGAAGGCAGAGGTGGCCGAGTTGGGTCTTCGTGGTGGGCACCATCAGGAGAGGCAACAGCAGTTACTACAATGTGAGGTGCCCACGCTTCCTGGCTTGTATCTTCTGGTTTCAGAACATCAGTGGAGGCTGTGATTGTTGTGATGATGGCTAAATTAACTTCAAAGACATTTACAAACTACACCTCGTATTATTCTCTCTATTTTATTTAACAAGCTCTACCTTTTTCTTTTTTTAGCATATGTGGAATATACAGTGAGGAAAAAAAATACAAGCGAACAAGATCTTCACTGTATGTCACATTATTTTTGGTTTGTCTGTTCCTTCAGTAATACTCTATTGATCACTTGAGTAGTTGCTCGTTCATTTCCTAAATTTCAGTGTGGATTAAGGCACATAAAGACTTTCCAAAGAGAAGGTAGCAGCTACTTAGATCCAACTATTTGAGACAATACCATCATGTTAAAAAAATGTGGTTTTAAGTTTATTTAGGCATCTCTCTTTTTCCATGAGATGATCATAAGAATGTGTGCTGGTCTCCCAAGAGAAGAATTTAAAATTAATTCAAATGGAAAATTAAGGAATTCTATTATTTAATGAACATCCTTCACACATCATTCTGGCAGTGCTAAGACTGCTGCTGATACAAAAGCATAAGGATGTCACAGAAGCCTGCTAAAAAATAGGCATAGCTTAACTAAATGCACTTTCAGCATTTCCAAGTGCTCCAAAATATTAACTGAATAATAAAGGTTAATATTAATTCAAAATTACACCACCAAAAGTCAACATCACTAAGCAAAAGGAGAAACCAAAACATGCATTTCCAAACAACTGTGGCCTAAAGTGTTAGTTTTGAAAATACCTAGTAAACACTATTTAGAAGGGAGAAAAAAAAACATATTTTCAGAATAAAATTAGTATAAGAATTCTTCTCATTAGACAGGAATAAGATTAGATTACTTGATTGAAAACACTTGAATGAATGGCAGAATCGTACTTGGGTTTTCATATTTGCAATTGATCTGTCAAATCACATAAACATTAACAAGCTGAGAACAATGAAATGTGAAGCTCTACAGGATCCCTTCCATATTTAGAAAACAGGAGTAGGGAGTAGAGAAAAGAACTGTGTTTTAATCCACACGGCCATTGGTATTCATAGCTCTTTGGCAAATCTTAAGTGTTGCAGATTAAATAATCCTGGTGAAAATGGATTTTGAAGAAGAAAAGGGAAAACATAAATGTTAATTTTTTTCTTAAATTTTTTTTTTTGAAAATGCAAGAAAGAAGCAAAACGTTCCAAAGCACCATGATATCATAAAAATGCATTATTAAACAATAAAAATATTAGAATAAAACCCCAATATTTTGATTGGGGATAATATGCAGAGCTTAGGAATCTAAGTTAGAACCTTGCAGAACTAAAGGAACAAAGTGCACTAAGTTACTTCAAAGTTTACAGTATTAAGAAAATCTATGGCAACGCCAAGATCAGGAAAGATCAGACATCAAAAACTATTCTGGAGCCTATGATTCATTTATACCATCCGTGAACCCCACAAAGAAATTTCTTTCTTAGTATCACCTTCTATTAGAAATAGACATGAGAAAAGCTGGGGGACATGAGAAAAAGAGAACACAGGGAAAAATTATCCTTAACAGCTAGCTATTCTTGTTGGGATGTTCACATGCAACAAAATCATAAATATGTTTGCACTGCAAGTTCACACCTAAAATGTAGACCCCCAAGATGAGAAGGATAGGGAAAG